>ARYC01008862.1:0-14159 GCA_000711775.1 Oxytricha trifallax
TATATTATCATACTTCTTATTCCAAGACTTATTAATAAAGGTGTTGAATGTAAACACTGCTTCATCATCGTGTATGAACTTAATGTTATTAGTAATAGCTCTCTGATTTAATCATATATATAGTTTAAATTATTAATAAAATGGCACTGTAAAATCAATCACTCTCTTCACTCTGTTGACAGTCTTGAAAGTAATACCATTTCTTCTATAAATGTTGGCTATAGTCTAAGGAGAGATGCGCATATCAGGAAACTTGCGATGAACATTACAGCTCGCTAGTCTAGAGGAAAGTGTGCCCAATACTTTAAAGTCTTAGAGTCACAGAGGTGGTCAATATGGTGCTGTGAGAACTTTTATTTTCTAGCAGGATGCTTTCAAGTACCAGAATTAAAATGCTAAACAGCTAACATGCAGTGATACCTAACAGTAGAGGCACTCTTGTGTAAGAGCTTTGCTATAGCTGCATAATTCAATACTGGTTTGACTAGTCTATATTAATACTCGTACCATACCTAAGCTTAAGCAGTCAGTAAATCTAAATATTTCTCATCATAAATAGACCCTAAATTTCGCTAATTTCTATTTCTCATTTTGCAAATTGGCCTAATTTCTCTACTAACCCCAATGAGACCCCAACTATACCCTACAAATCAAAGCACTTATAAACCTCACTAAGGGGTTTTGGGGTTTTGATTACTACTCTACAAGGTGTGAGAAAGATGCTAAGTAAAGAATAAAGTAATTTATAGACAAATCCAGAGTATCTCAATCATTAAAATAAATGGCAGAATAAATAATCTTAAAACAAACTCTAGATCAGACATAACATTAGAGAAGATAGAGTTGTGGTTAAGTAAAATAAACTTCAGACCTCTCCCACATGATCCAAAAGTGCATTTTTAGTGATTAAATTAAATACATTTACTATAAATTTCACATAAAAACCTATTAATAACCCCAACCCATAACAAATTCCCTACAAATCAAAGCACTTATAAACCTCATTAAGGGGTTTTGGGGTTTTGATGCAGAGGTCTTAAGAGCATAATATAAAGTTTATACACGCAGATGAAGCTGTTTTTACATTCAATACCTTTATATCAAGGTCTTGGTACAAGAGATATAGTAATATAGAAGCTTATGACTAAAAGGTTAAGGTGTAAATTCATGCTATTCTTGGTGGAATAAGTGAAGATAGTAACCTCGAGACTTATGTTATTCACCCTCGTTCTATAAAGACTTAATAATATATTAAGTTCTTGTAATAACTCAGAGATAAGTACGCTGACTAAGAGATTATTCTAAGACTCAAGGAAGGAAAATGAAAGGCTAAATATAACACCTGTATTTAATGTTCCTTACAGCCCTTAGTTTAACGGAATTGAATTATATTGGGGTTTATTGAAAGGCCACTACAAGAAACTTCTACTCTATCACTTAATGCACGATTTGAAGGTAGATACAGTCGATTTTATAAAGAGTGCTGCTAAAAGAGTCAGCGATGATAAAGCTAAAGCATGCGCAAGAGAAGGGAGATTATGTGTTTATAAATAAGTTTTAGATTTAAGCGAATGAATAAGTTCACATATTAAATTTGGCCGTAAAGGGATTTGGCTTCTCTTTCTTTTCTTCCTCTTAAGGCTTGCTTGGGCCTATGTTTCTTCTCTTTGTGCCAGCTCCCGCATCTATGTTCATCTCTTCTGGCTTTTATTAATCTTTGAAGAGTCTCTTACTCAATTCATGTTTTACTTGAGGCTTTCTCTCTGTTTAATTTGCTGCGCTCTTTCATCAAGTATATAGCAGTACCAGGTTTTTCTATAAAGTTAGAAGGCTAAGCTTACTTGAGATGAAAGGATGCTTTTAAAGTTCCTACAGCCAGGTATCACTTATCCTAATACCTTGCTTCTCTTTTTCTTCAGGAGAGATGCTGTAGCGTTTCTTATGAGCTTCTTAAATAACTTCATTTAAGTACTCAGGTTTCAGTTGCAAGAACACCAAAGAAGAAGTTTCTCTATGGCAACGTATTAGAGAGCTGTAGCTTTGATGGAAGGTAGATAGCTACGTCCGGTCACTCATAGCATCGTCATATAGGTTTGTCACTGATATTTCAGGGTAGTTAGGTATCTCTATCATCCTTATTTCATTAGACTTAAAAGCTTTTTCTCTTCACTAAGTAAGGCTTTTAAGAATAGATTTTAGTTCCCTCCTAAGTTGGCAAGAACAATCCAACTATAATGAATTTATTAATCTTACTTAAGAACTTACCTTGCTATACTAATTATCTATAAAGGTCCTCTTTACTTCGAAATTTTCCTATTAAATCTTGAGATTAAATTCTCTTCATTGCATCATTCATATGCTCCATCTTGCTTCCTCTTTCTAGAAATGTTAATGAAATTTAAAATTATGGATATCCATTCTAAGTTTATTAAAATCTTACTACTAAATAGGAGGACCTACTGGAGGTCAACCTTAAAAAGATATACGGAGAAGCATTGAAAAACTTGCTCCAAGTTTCACAGATTGATTTCGATTTTTATCAATCTATCTTCCATTAAATTGCGCCTAATAATGTTTAATTATTTTAGGAGGTCCTCCAAATTAAGTTCAAACTTTATTAGTAGTTAAATTTTAAGGTTAAAACTTAACTAGGAGCATATTAAATTTAAAAATGTTTAATAACTTTACCTCCAAATTAAGTACAAACTTGATTTAAAGGACCTCCTTGAGAAACAAAACTTCATTAGGAGTATTTTAATTTACTAAAATGTATAAAATTCTCATAAAATATGTCAACTTACAGTTTTTTATGGTTAGTTCATTTTCTTACCTCTCAGCAATTAATCTACCAGAGTGCCTTATACTCTCCTATTATAGTTTATCAAGGTATATTATATCATTATTATAATAAATATATCAGTAAACTAAAATGAGCGCTAACAACCTGTTAAGAAGAGCGGCATTACTTGGATCAAGTCAATAAAAGTTATCATTCCAGCAACCAAGAAAAGTAGAGACCAGAGACTCAGTGGGAGCCTGCTTATAACAACTTTGACCAGTCTAGCTTTGATATTTAAATATAAGTTAAGTAGGACGTTATCAAAGAAGCTTTGCAAATTTAGGAGGAGGTTAAACAACCAGCCATAGAGCATTAATAAATACCAGCCAAAGTTGACTATTAATGCAAAGAATGCAATAAAGTTTTTCCTTACAAGTCAACTTATAAGAGACACTTGAGAGATATACACAACGATATGCCAAAGTTTTATCTCAAGCATTAAAAGAAAGATGGGAAGTATGTCTGTGAGTTCTGTGAAGAAGCCTTATTCTCATAATCGAGACCTCAAAGTGCACTTAAAGAAAAAAGCACAATCAAAGTTTTGTCTTTATTCATGAACCTACAGGGAATAGATTCCTCTAAAAGATAAGATCAAAGAAACCCAGTGGAGTCTCTTAGAGTTGAAGTCTAGAAGTAAGTTAAAATGAAGAAAGCAGTCAAGAACTTTCGAGTCACTGAGATCAATAAAATCATGGTTAAAATAGAGGCAATGAAGATTCCAATATTAAAAATTATTGACTTAGATTCTTGCCTAGAAAGCTACCTCACTCTTGAAGATAAAATAGAGAAGAGAGTCATTACTGATGACTAATATGCTTACAAGATATATACAAGATATATCCTTTCAATTACTTCCTTGCTGATGGCAAGTACCAAATGGAATTTGCTAATAAGTATTATGCTCTTTAAAAGGCAAAGTAAAATGAGTGCAGGCATATCATCTAGCTTGATGCCATTTTACTTGGTAAAGATCATGTAACCTTCAGGTTTCCTTTACTTGAAATGACTTACAGAGAATTCTTATCTGACAATAGATGTCAGAGATAAATTAGCTAGATAGTATAGCAGATAGTTGAAGGGATTGAAGACCTTCACAAGCTAGGTTATGTTCATAGAGACTTAAAGCCAGAGAACATCATGATGAACTTTCAGCTCTTAGAGTTTATATTATTGATTTCAACAGAGCTCAAAGAGTGCAAGCCTCTGCATAAGGAAATGTATACGGCACTCCTGGATATTTTCCAGAGAGAGAGGATTGGAGAGATGGAGACACTTAATGGGATATCTGGGCTCTAGCAGTAATAATAAAGAGAGCGACATGCCAAGAAACGATTACTTTAGCTGCAAGGGTGAGAGAGATTCTAAACAAAGAATCAAACAATATCTCGATAAAAATAAAATAAATGGAGGTCTCAGAGAACTTGCACACTCAACTATTATCAAGCCAAGCTAAGAGAATTAACAAACAATAGAAACAATCAAACATAAACTTAGAAAGATAAAATTCAGAGAACTACCACATGACTATAAGCTTATGTTTGTGTGAAATATTTTAAAAACTCGCTTGTTATACTCACATAAAATACTAATATTTAAACATTAAACCCCTACATAAACCCTATTAAAACCCTAATAAAGTATGCACTAATAGTCTACTTTTATCAATCAAAAACTCAATCAAACTACTGAAAGGGTTTTGGGGTTTTGATTGCTTAATTTTTAATTAAGCAAATTTTAATTACAATTTTATAGAAAACAAAAATCAATATATAAATTATAATGTAATATTCCTTAATTTTTTCTGAAACAAAATGAATTAAATTTGTAATATCCTTGAACCAGTAATATATAAATATAATACATTGTGATTCAAATATTTTAATTATATTCGCAAGATGTAAAATATCTATATTTAAAGTAACTATTTACTAATAGAAATATATTTGAATATTTAGTGTATTTATATTAAGATTTAATCCATCAAAGAATTAATTCAAAAATAAATTATAAATTATTAATTATCTTTAGAAGTTTTAAGAATAAGATATGTTTCATTAAAATTAGTAAAACTTAGGAATCTTACCTAATTTTTTTTCAAGAAAAAATTTTCACAAATATTAAGGTAATCACTTAAACAATAGAATAGGAGAAAAGTGATAGAAATTTATTAGTTTTATTTAAAATTATATATATATTAATACTTGACTTAAGCTACAAAGAGTAACATAAGAAATAAGATTCCTTAATTTGAATATATATATACATACATCTCATTATTGTATAGACGCTATCCAGTATAATGAGGTATAAACTTCTGCATTTCACTCATAGACTGAATAGCTAAGTTCGAGATTATATAACTTTTTTATATCATTTATATGTCTCTTGAAATAAGGTTACAACATATATTGGCTGCCCTTGAATACCTAAAACGCCATAAAATTTCTTTATAAGAGGAATTTCCGAAGATATCAGTAGACAACTTTGCCAGCACATTTATTAAATCTATAATTATATCAAAGAAGACTCGCAGTGATTAAACATTTAAAATTATGTTCCAAAAACAATTTAAATAATATATAGATGTACAAAACAATTCTAAGCCAAATTAATTCTACACATTATTTTTTTATTTATATTTATTTTCTATTATAACTATTATTCCAGACAAAATATTTTAGTTATTGTAGTATTCTTAGAGTTCATTTTTTTATTGGAATTAAAGATTAATCTATAATATGATATATATCGTTGCACTATCAAAATAAAATTGTATTTATTTGGATAACCTTCAAATATAAATTTTAAATCATTATGATGATATCGAAGTAAGCAAATTGTGTAATTTTCACACACAAATTTAGCAAAAATTTGATATTAATTTAACCTGCATCTTGTTTAGACTAATATGATTATTAGCAATCTCAATTTTCTCACTACTTTTACTAAGAAGTTTTATATGCAATATTTAATCAAATAAATATGAAAATATTATCATATAAAATTTTGCATTTCAATAAATTATTTCATTATAAATTGAGGGCACTTAATAAAGTAATAATTTACTACTAAGAGGGAAAAACTTAATCGGAAAAAAAGTTTTTTTTTCTATTCATTGGCTTTAATTTCAACAAAAAAGCTATTTTTGTTTAAGTAAAGACACCTATTATTTTGAATGGCAACATTCATTTATCGTATTGGCATGCACTTCTGGATATATAATATTTATATTTCGTAATAAAATCTTATTTCAAAGTTGATAAAAAATGTTTGTTCAAGCATCACTTTATTACACTTAAGTTCCATAACGATGCTAAATTTTGAATAATTATTTTGCTTTCAAATCTTGGCTTTTAGTTGGATGATAAAGAAGTAGTAGACAACCAGCTTCTTAAACAGAAAAATATTCAATTTAAAATATTAAAAAATTGTGTATATAATATATATTTTCAGTGTCTCTTATATTGCTATTTATTGGCTTTCTTTCTCATGACTACATTAATAAATAATATCAAAGCAGTATTTATTTTCAATTGCCAATTCATGACACTAATTTAACAATTAGATATTTCTAATTTAAAATCTGAAGTATATTCCTAGTCAAAACAAAAATTTTATATGCTCTAAAATGAAACAATTAAAATATTTTTTAAATTTCTAAGAATATTTTAATAAAATATGAAATTTTTTAATCATTTAATATAAAAATTTAATAATTATGTATTTTGAATAATTATTCAGGAACATTCATTTCATAGGTTGATCTTACTGTCTCCTAAAATTAATTTTATAGTTCTATTAAAACTATTGGTGGGAGGAAGTTTCCTGCAGTTTTTTTTATTATGTTAAATTTAATAATTTTTTCATGATATTTTTATGACTCATTAAAAATTAAGACGATATTGAGGGCATGATAATAAGAGTAGTGCATGAAGTTTAGAACAATTTACATAATTGAAAACACTTGAAATTATCTAAAATACTTAAAAAAATTTAAAAAGCTGATCAGTTCAAGCCTAACATGCCTTAGAGTTCTTAGATAAAATGGCATTTAGAAATAACGAGATAGTACTGGGATGGTTCTTAGAGTTCATACTTAAAGAGATATTGACAAATTGATGAGTAAATAAATTGTAAATATAACAATGAAATTAGTTCCGATGCAGTTGGAAAATTGTAAAGAATTTAATAAAAAATTAAAATTTAAAAATTCCAAGAAACTTCCCTTAAAATTTTTTTTATCAATAACGAGTGCAAGAAACTTACTCCCTCTAAGCGATTTATTCAATTATTTAATTGTTAATTTTTTTTTGAAGAAGTTAAGAGCTGTGAAAAGCTTTGAAAAATATGGAGATTTGTAAATGGATTTGTAAATGTTTAAAAGAATCTAATTTCTAAAGTTCTTTAAATTTTATTTTATTTTTATTTTTTTATAAGAATTGAAATTAAAAACAATAATTTAATAAATACATATAAATACTCATTTATGTAAGAGCACTGTTTTTATTAATTAATAAGATAACATAATTAAGAGAAAGGTAATGGTTATTAATAAATTTAAGAGTATATTATGAAAATACAATAAAAGGTAGATGAATTATAATAATAATAAACTTAAGTTAAAAAACATATAAATAGTATTTTTATTATTTTATTATATAATTTGGTTAATTATTTCTCTAAATCTTTTATAAATAATGTAATCAGTTCCTTAATACTACCAATATTTCAAAGTAATTGAAATAAATTTAAAGACAAATAATTGAATAATTAAATAACTTAATGTGTAAACTATGTATTGTTTTGCGAAACATATTCATAAAATGAGTATTAAATATGAGATAATGCATATAGATATGCTTGAGTTAAATAAATACAAAAAACTAGCTATAATTATAATGAATTAATCATGACAAAAGATAATAATATTATAATAAAAAACGACATTTTAATTACATAAAAATGTTCATAGTAATTTAAATTATTAAGATTGAAGTTACTCAAATATTTAAATCAAATTAAAGTTCTATTACATTGATTTTACAATAAATTTTTATGAAACTTTTAAAAAGACTTATAAATCTCAATGAAATAATAAAGATTATAAATTATAAGAATTATTAAAAACTAAATTTTCAACTTTAATTATAATTTTAATCGATACTAATATGTTTTATATATTTTATTAACTAGAAATAAATGTATATAAATATTAAATAATTATATTTCTATATTATATTATATGTTATATTTGAAATTATTATTAGAATTCAATCAACATGGGTAGAGACTCGAGTTAACCACTTCTTGAGGTAGAGTCATGTGACCACCAACATTTTCAAAATGATCTTATAAACTTCATCTTTAATAAATGTCGGGGCTAACAATTCCTCCAACTCTTATATGAAATAATGGAATGAAAATGACTCTATGATGGAAGATAAGTAAGTTTATTTATACTCAATGATATTATTTTGTTAACTAAGAAATTCATATTAAAGAGTTTTATTGTAATTATATTTTAGTCTAGTTGAATTTAGATTAATTTTATTGTGTTTGAGGTATTATAATAAAAATATAGTAATTATGATAGAATATAATTCAAAGAGTATTTGCTTTTTAAAATCTGGGATATTATATATATTTTCCAATTAAAATTATTGTTGGTTCTACTTAAAATTTACTGAATTTACATATGGATTTGCTAGATGGTTATATCTCTCTCATCACACAAAGAGAACTTGAACATTAAATTTTTATTACATAAATAACATGGGTATTTCTCATCAGTTGATTTAAAAAAGCAGTATCCATAGTATTTCTCTTCAATTACCCTTCTTTGGAAAGATTGAAATACCACTGATTTTAATTTTTTTATTTAAGAAAGTGTACCTATGCTTTGAAATTCTATAATGGTTTCTAAGATGTACATCTAGGAATTTGATTCTGAGCCTCTCTAATCCAACCATATTCTTGATGTTGGGATTCTCACAATACCTATTATGTAAAATTTTATAAATCTGAACTTTAGAGACAACTTTTACGCTTTCTCTTCAATAAACTTACTTTCCTCGCAATTTCATAATTCATCTTCTAATGCTTGGATGCAATCTTCAAGATGATAAAAAGCGATATAAGTTGGTGAAAAATTATATTTTCTGCGACTATTTACTTATATTTTAATTCATTGCCGAATATAGTAACACTATTCTAGTGATCAGTGTATGTTACTTAATTCTAACATTCAGATTGCCCATAAGAATTGGAATCTAATAGGGTCAAATACGACAATTTCCAAGTACTGATTCGGGCAATTAAGATAACTTAAATATTTAATAGCTATCTTTTTAGTAATGCTACTCAATCGATTGTAAGAGGAAGTTATAATTATATTAGTGTGTTGTTGTTATCTGGATTCAGCATATGAATTTTGTGCATAAATAATATTTATTATTGTTATGGTATATTACAGTAGCATTTAACCAAATGATTCTGCAAATACCAGCAACTCCAGCTATATCATTTAAGCCACTAAAAAAATATATATAATGTATAGGTAAAACTGAACACAATGCCATGAATATTTATAGTATTATAAATGTATATTTATATATATTTATTAAAATTTCAACTATAGGTTAATTTATAAATTACTCAAGGGATTTTATATTATTTTTTATTAATTTGTGATTTAAAATTTCTCAAAAACAATATTCTTATATATTTTTAACTATTCAATCATAAATAGATTGTAGAATTTAAATATTATTAACAATTCAAAAATTAAATAAATTTATATTAAAGTATAAATACGTATTCTGGAAACCAAAAAATTTACTCGTTTTTAAAATTAAATATATATCCACCACATATTTTTATATTTATAATTATATTTATTTGAATAATCATAAAAATCCGAATAAATCCAACTCATTATTCAACTATAAAGCAGCTTGAATTTACCACCCACAACTAAGTTAAACTCAGGGGACTACTCAACCAAGTCAAAAACGCAAAGAACTAGCATTTTCATATTATTTGTAAACTTCTTATTAATTACCACTGCAATGCTATTAAAGCAGCTCAAGATGATCTATCTGAATACTTTTTTATCTAAGTTGTATTTTATAAACGTTAGCAAGGTAGAAAAATAGATATTACAGTTTCGAAAATAAAATGAACTGGAATATATATATATAGTTTTAGGGAGCTTTTTCATAGTGAGACTTGAGGAAGGGAGAGGAGTTGGACAATGTTCTCAAGAAAGCATTTTAGTCAAAGAAATCAGCACAATGAGTGAAGCTTATAAAGAGATGATTACTTTTATAATTTAATATAAGGATAATTTTATAAAACATAATAAAAAAAAACTTATTAAGATATTTACAAAGTATGAAACACTTCAGTAAATTAAAATGGGGATTCGATTTATTACAATAAATTAGCTAACTCTATGAAAGAATGTATTATTTATAACTTAATAGTATACTATTAAGTTATTAATTTATTGATAATAAGTTAATCGCCTGAAATACTCTATTAGATAATTATATAATAAAGTCTCTCTAAATACACTGGAGATTGAGAACAATCCTACTGCCAGGGGAGTCAAACGGCTGTTAAAAATATTACAACAACACATTTCAGGAACAGAAAGTATACTGTTCACTTTGAGGACGATGAGTAAGTTAGACAAAATAAATCATATAATCAAATATCATTTTGGCCAGAGCTATCTTAATTTATTTATGATTATCTCAAATTATATTAATTTTAAACAATTTTTGCGAATAAACAAAGAAAATAGTAATTATATTAATATAGATGTTCTTTATATAATTAGCTCACATACTTCTTTTCTTGAGTTACTAATTGAAATGGAATAAAACTAATTGAATTTATTATATTGATTTCCTAAAATACTGCTAAAGTTTGAAGCTTAAAATGAGCAGATCTTAAGAGTTTATAATTTACAGGAATAAACTAATAGTAATAAAAGTCAATTCTTATACACTTTTAGAGTTATTTGCAATAATTATTTTGAAACATTTCTAAAGATAAATAATTGTTGTTTACCATAATTTTCTAGAGGTCACCATATTTCATAGTCATAGTTATTTTTTCAATATTTAATTTGCATAAAATAGAGAAACTCTTGTGCTATTTTTATTGGATTTAAGATCCATATCTGTTTTTTTTAAACTCTTATTTAATAAAGTTACATGATTTATTTTCTTATTGCATATGATTATTATCTATACAACATAGATAATTATTATATTGTTGATTAGTTTATTTCTTCTCGAGTTTGAGGACAGCCTAGTTATTAAAATAAAAGATAAAAAATTTATCATAAAAAAGAAGGGCAATAAAACACAAGGTTTTATATAGTTTATAAAATAATAAATAGATCAAATAATTTTAAATCTGTGAAAAATAAAACTATAGAGAAATAAGTTTATAAAAAGATTGGCTAAAGACTGAACATATTGAAATTGCCATTCGTGGATTCATTTTCATTCTTAGTATCCCCAATTGTAAAAATAATGCATTACTTTTACTTTAAGAGTTTTAAATATTAATGAAAATCTTTAAATTTATTACCGCATGCTGAACGAATACTTTTATAATAAAAGAGTAAATTGATTTTGAATTTGAAAGTTGTAGATTTTAAATTTAAATTTGAATTAATTAATAATTATTATAAATATTTGGTAGCTTTTCAATTATCACGCTTACTACTAATATATATACAAGGGCTTCTTTCACAAAACGAAAGCAAAAAGATTTTTAAAGCGAGTATTTAAGACTTTTAATATATTAAATCATTCTTAAATTATATTCCTAACTGCCATAAATGGTGAAGCTATTATCTCAGTCTACACATCCATAGTGAAGAAGACAGCATGTGTGTTCTAGCGCCAGCCTAGTGCTACGACTACCCATCAAAGCGGGACTGGAGGGTGATCAGCAGGCCACAGTGTATGGATAGAACAAAATCATCACATAGAAGTACTCACCATTGATTGCCACTCCATTGCAAGCATTAATATGGTAAGGCAGACATAGAACACAAGTGGCATGGTATAGTCCAACGATCATGCGACCTCTCTAGCAATACCTACAATACTTTTTACTCTATTGGCTGTTTGAAGATCAGTGTTGGCGTATTTCAAGACCCCCTTCGTGCATTGAGTATTAAAAGAGCATGATGTAGCAACTCCATTTGCGCTGAGACTGTTGGTATAAACGCAGGGACTGAATGAGTAGTAGTGATAGAAAGTCTTATATTAGCTGCCTCCTATACATTGATCAACTTCTTCCCTCTTGGCATCTGAGCCTGATCCCATTGGTGCGAAGAAGTCGTATAAGTGCTCTGAAGTGCTAGAGTGGATAGTAACCCCATTGGTTGAGACGCCAACGAGTGCAGCGCCCACAGTACACTACTCATAGATTCCACTACTCCTCTATTAGTAAGAGCACTCCATCTTTATTGAACTCTTTAGTATAGTTGAGGAATCCACTATAGCGTCCAACACAGCAAGATAGAGGAAAGGGCTCCGGGCAGAGAGGAAAAAGGTATTAGGCTTGAGAAATTCGTAGCTTTAAGATTAATTTGATCAACATCATCGTTACCATTACCAAGGAGATTGCCCAAAGCACTCTCTCAATGCCGTAGGATGTTCTTTGAAATATCGATGCTTAAATATCTCGGCCTGGGGTAGATAAATGAGTCGGAGATTCAATTTCCGCAGATCAGAAGGAGGTGAATCGCGTGGTGCCTCTGGCTGCCCCCCAGTCGAGCTTTCGCCCCTTACTTTATTTGTAATACTTTAATTCTTGAATTCAAAAAAGATAATGTCAAGACCAGGTTACTTCATTTAGCAATCAAAACACCAAAATCCTTTCAGTAGTTTGATTGAGTTTTTGATTGATAAAAGTAGACTATTAGTGCATACTTTATTAGGGTTTTAATAGGGTTTATGTAGGGGTTTAATGTTTAAATATTAGTAATATATGTGAGTATATGCGAGTTTTGGGGTCTGTTTATGACAGTGAGTATATAGATTTATTGTTTAAGTTGCGTTATGGATGTGATGAATATAATGATCAACTCAAGCCTATCCTTAATTACACGTCTATAGCAAGGTTACTCCATAAATCTCCTGCTTCTGTTAGGTCTCACTGTCTATTAGCATTGAATTTAAAGAGATAGCAGCTTCATTCTAAGCTTAAAAGACCTCTAAAGTTTTAGCAGCATCATATTGATTATCTCATTAATGATAAGACTCTTAAATACTGGGCTTACTTCTCTCTCGCCTAAAGAGCTGTGATGTTTCATCGCCAATTTCCTGAGCTTCATATCTATGCTTAATCGATAGCTAACATATATAAAAAGAACGGAATATCTTACAAGACAGTCAATCGCATTAAGAAAGTGATTGACTTTAATGTTCCATTTTATAAGAATAATTTAAATTATACATTCGATTAAATGCAAAGGGCTTAAGAGCATAATATAAAGTTAATACACGCTGATGAAGAAGTATTCACATTCAACACATTCATATCAAGCCTTGGTATAAGAGGTACAGCAAAATTGAAGTATATGATTAAAAGATTAAGATATAAACTCATGCAATACTTGGTGGAATAAACGAAGATAACGGCCCGAGACTTATGTTATCCATCCTCGCTCAATAAAGACCGAATAATACATTAAGTTCCTACAATAGCTTAGAGATAAGTACGCCGACTAAGAGATAATACTGTTTGTAGATAACTTATCTGTCCATAAAACTAAAGACACAAAGAAAGAATATGAAAGGCTAAACATAACACCTGTATTTAATGTTCCCTACAGTCCTCAGTTCAATGGAATTGAATTATATTGGGGGTTATTGAAAGGCCACTACAAGAAACTTCTACTATATCACTTGATGCACGACTTGAAGATAGATACAGTAGATTTTATTAAGAGCGCTGCTAAGAGAGTCAGCGATGATAAAGCTAAAGTATGAGCAAGAGAAGGGAAATTTTGTGTATATAAATAAGTTCTAGATTTAAACGAATGAATAAGTTCACATATTAAAATTGCCCGTAAAGGGATTTGGCATCTCTTTCTTTTCTTCCTCTTAGGGCTTGCTAGGGCCCATGTTTCTTCTCTTAGTGCCAGCTCCTGCATCTATGTTCATCTCGTCTGGCTTTTAAAAATCTTTGAAGAGCCTCTTACTCAATTCATGTTTTACTTGAGACTATCTCTCTCTGTTTAATTTGCTGCGCTCTTTCATCAAGTATATAGCAGTACCAGGTTTTTCTA
>ARYC01008863.1:0-24918 GCA_000711775.1 Oxytricha trifallax
GGATAGACAGTGCAGATTTATAATTAAGCTCGATGCAATACTGCTTGCTCAAGATCATGTTGCTTTTCGCCTACCTCTATATTAATTGACATTAAGGGACTACATTTAAGATTAAAGGATTCCAAAGTAGCTTCCTCTTATTCTTACAAATGTTTGCAAAGGCATAGAAGAGTTGCACACTTTAGGATATGTTCATAGAGACTTGAAGCCTGAGAATATAATGCTTGACTTTTCACCTCTCAGAATAGTAATAATTTATTTCAATAGATCATAAAGAGTTGAAGCTTCAGGACTTGGCAACGTTTATGATACTCCTGAATACTTCCCAGAATGGGAGGACTGGAGAGATGGTGATATTAAGTGGGATGTATGGGCTCTAGCAGCAATTATTGCTGAATGCGATATGCAAAGAAATGATTATATAGCTGTAAGAGAGAGAAAGATTCAAAGCAGAGAATATAGCAATATCTAGACTAGAATAAGATAAAAGGTGAAATGAAAGATATGGCTGAGCAGATTATCTTAAGACCAAAACACAGAGCAGAGCAAACAATAGACTAAATGATCAACTGGATAGGAGATATCAAATTTAGAAAATTAGCACATGATGCCAAGGTATTGTTTGAGTGAATAGTAAAAATAAAGCCCCTCTAATACACACTACTATACATTACATTTAAACATTAAACCCCTACATAAACCCTATTAAAACCCTAATTAAGAATGCACTAATAGTCTACTTTTATCAATCAAAAACTCAATCAAACTACTGAAAGGGTTTTGGGGTTTTGATTGATTTTGTCATTTGTTTGTATAAGTTTCTTGTAAAATTTTCAGCATTTGGTTATAATAATTAAAGATAATTAAATTGTTATTTATATTAGCTTATTTTTATAACATACATATTTTATGAAATTAATTATTTGCAGAGATAAGTATATTTCCCAACTAAATTCTTAGTAATATAACCATTTTACTTGTAAAATTAACACAATTAAATAAGTATTTTTATCAAAATTAATGTTTATTTTTAAAAACATTCATACTCCTTTTTTCATTTTATTTAACATTAATGATTAAACCCCCAAAAAACATTAACTTATTAGTAAATAATAGATTGAAAATAATGACCTAATATAGGTAACAAATCAGCTCGAGTCCGGAAGTTTTTAATTAACGACAAGTCTAATGACTTCAATCTTTTGGCTACCATACTACTTAAGTCGATCAATTTTCTAGAATTACCTGCATCTGATAAACATATTTCTACGAGTTTGACTTTCTATGTAATTGGGAGCATGATGGTGATGCTCAGCTTACAATAGATTAAACAGCAAATCACATATGCCAACAAAAAGATGTATTTCCTCCATGCTTGTCAATTATTAAACCATGAATAGAAAAAAGACATTTACTAAATATCTAAGAAGAAATGGGATTTGATATTTGCTTTCATTATCTCCTCTTGATTATTTATAAAAAGCGGAGTGGAACCGTGAGAACTTTGTCTGGACATCATTGGTTTGAAGCTCAAAATGAGAAAATAGACTGGAAGTGGCTCTTTTAAATTATTTTAGTCTATTTGTCTGCATTTATTTTAAATATTGCAAACGTTTACTTGCATTCTCACTCTGAAAACATAAATAATTTTATTGAAAAATATAGATGGATAGATAGATAATAACTATAGTTAAAATATTATTGAAGAATAATTTTATATTAAATAAGGGTATGATCAAATTTAATTGGGATATATCAACCACAGAAATATTTAATTTAACTATAATATGGTTAAAGTCGATACAAATAATGATTAATTAAATTATTCAAAGTCAGCCATACTAATAAAAGCAAAAACAATATAATTTATTCTGCAATAGCATTTCTTTAGTTCCTTTCCTTCCTATACTTTTAATAACTCATCGTCACATTCATTCTAATCATTACAATTATGAGGATAATCCATGTTAGAATGATTATAGTGTAGCAATCAAAATTTACTCAATAATGCCAAGTGTTTCTTAAATAGCATTCAAATAACCTAAAAAAGCAATAAATAGCAGAGCTCATGAACTCATGATAGACATCTCTTGTCTAATATATATATTACAATCTTCAGAAAAATTTAGTGTAATATATAACTATTTTCAGAAATGCTCTAAAAGTTATGATCCTTACTAAATTGAATAACCATCTAATGTGTTTGTAATTTTAAATTAATTTAAAGAATAACATTACTTTAGTAATAGCTCGGACTCTTATTTTGTCAATTAAAATAACTTATTTAAATTGATAAAAAATAAAGGCATTAATTAATAAATGAATAGAAAGAGAGTCAAATTATACCTTACTAAATGGCAAAGTGTTAATTACTTACAAAACAATATAAATTATATATCCTAGTATTTTAATGTTATGGTAATGTATTTGATTTAAATAAAAATAAATAAAAATAAATGTAATAACTTATAAAATAATTGTATCATATTACATTCATATATTAAATAAAACAGGACTTATAATATTCAATATAGTAATTATAAAATACTAATAAACCCTAAGATGCTCATGAAGGCAAAGATTATTAAAGCAAGTAACTAAGTTATAATGTAATTATAATGAAGTTATAAAGTAATAGTTTGTTTCATAATATGAGTTATTCATGAATTGAGTAAATGTTTTTGGAGACTTTATCGAATGAAAATTACTTACCCTCAATGATGATAAATCTAACATGGTCATTCCTTGAATTAAATCTTTAGACCGTTTGTAAAATATCTTATTCAAATTTAGGTTACATAACTTAGCCAGATTCTACCTAAATTTCATCACAATTTTATACTTATTGAGATGTTTTACCTTGTTATTAAATAATACTGTTTCCTTAATTTTTAATTTCTTATCTCTCAAGAACTATGACTCTTGAGTTAACTATTTTAATATTGTTATTAATAGTTACCATAATTTCATTAATCAATTTATAATTTTCTTATTAAGCTTTGATAATTTTATCGGAAAGAATTTTTATTGTTGGTTTATTCGCTATTAAGTGCTTCTTGAGCTTACAAAAAAATTTTGAGCTATTTCTTCAGATTTAGTAAATTTTTACTAATTTTATGAGAGAATAGCTAGAATTTCATCAATTCTTTTGTTTAAAACTTAATTAAGTTCTTGGGTACGTTTAGAATGATTTGCCAGCTACTGTTGAGACGCAATTTCAATAGTAGGGGATGCTTTCATAATGTCATCAATAAAAAATTTGAATGCATCATAAATTTCCCCTATTTCTTCTCTTATTTATTAATAAATTTAGTTAACATCCAAGTCTTTAACATTCTTATCTAATTCTTCAAGCCGTTATAAAGTTTTATTTATTTTCTAACTAAGTTTTTCAAATATTTGTGTTTCAAAAACTTCAGGTACTTAAATCAGCATTCTATCGTACATGTTTTTCATGGCATAGGCAGTCATTTGTTTGTAATTTGTTGAAATTATTTCTTAGACTCTATCTGAATTTAGGTAAGTCCCATCTGAGAAAGTTTGTGAATCCTCATTTTCTGTTAGTTTCTAATTGGACCTCAAAGATTCAGATTAGAATGGAGCTTGTATGTTACTTTATTGTTCTTATTCAGAAGAGCTTTAATTCTTATCACTTTTTGTCAATTAATTATCATGGTTTTAATTTAAAATAGGCTTCTTAAATTGATTTCCATTTTCCTTTATTTGCAAGATGTTTTTCACCGGTGTATTAAATTTGCTATCGCTTTTTTAATTGTTCAACTTTGCAATCAGTATATTCTTATGAGTATTAATGGGGATTATACCAAAATTTTTATGCAATTCTATTTTTACATCTTTAAAATTGATTTTTCCCATAATCTTTTATTTTTTGTTTCCTCAATCTTTAATTCCTTCTGTTGCTCTTTAGTAAAAAACTCTGCTGTATAATGAGAGGCCCCAAAGGATTCTTCAATTTATTTTTACTTCTTACAACTCTTTTACATTTTTGTAGCTGATTGCTTGCTCATTGAGATAATTATTTTTTATAAATATATCCCCCTTTTTATAGCCCATTATACATTTAAACTTAGTAACACGAAACCTAAAAGTCAAAACATCATGACCTTTTTCTAATTACTATAAATAAGCGAACTAAGTAAATTCAGGATTAGTATTTGCTTGCTTATTTTTGAATTCTTAATACAACTAAATTTCAATTTAATTTATCAGATATTATGTTATTTTTAAACTCTACTAAAATCTCTAAAAGTCTCATAAAATTTACTATACTATCATAAACTATACTATTTTCAATTCAATTCTAAAAATTAAAATCAGACAATTTATTTATAAAATAATAGTAATTGCTTTTATATAGCTATCCCTAGTTTCCTACAAAGAAGTGATTAGTAGGGACTTGCTTTGTTTTACTATTTCTCAAATAAAAATCAGCTAAAAAAAAATTTATCAGAAATTTATCTATTACCAACACCATGTTATTTACAAAAAGTAAAAAAGTCAAGCATTATTTTAAAGTTTTTTTCATTCTAAAAGATTTACAGGTTGAGATTTTATAAATAAATATATTCCAAATTTTTTATAAAAAACTGATAAAAGAAAATAGGAAAAGGTTTGAAACTTATTTTAAAAAGATAGACATTAAAATTAAAGTTGGTTTATAAATTAAATGGTCATTATACTAAATTAAAATGTTTTTTTAGTAAAAGTAATATGTTTAGCTCTTAGAAATAAAAATATTTTTATCAACAATTATTATTCTATTGAATAGGTTCCAACATTTAGGGACAGCCTTAGTCATCTAGGAGTTTGTCATTCTGGAGTTGGTGGACCAGTTGCTTGTAGTCCATTAAATCATAAATTTGCTCTTGCATTCCTTGGAATTCTTGTCTCTTCCTTTCATTGTTTTCTAGGTATCTCTGTTTGCTCTGTCTGGGTTACTAGTTACCATCTTTCATCTCTTCATTCAAGTTTGGCTTTTATTTTCGTTTAGCTGACTATTTCATTCGATAGACCAACCTCCCTTTTTGTACTAACACAAAAATTAGATGTATATGTACTTACCGCTATAACTTATAGAGTTATTCAAGACAGAAACAAATTCAGGCTTCATGTGCACAATGAGGTTGTTTGATTAGTCAAGTTTTTATCTTCTCCTGATTTTTGCTTGCTAAACCATACCAATAATGCCCTCCTAATCCAAAGATAACAAAATGTCGACTATCCATTTCTTATCTAAATGGAGCTAGTCGCATTGATCTGGCAAGTAATTTAGTAAGGAGGATTTAGTTTAGGCATACTCAAGAAAATCATCAGAGGTTAAACCCTCTATTTAAGGAATAGCAGCAACGATTACATCTGACCTTTTCAAATACTATAAAGTCGTTATTTATTCAATTCTACCTCTTTGTTTCCATTAATTATACTTCTAAGGAAATAGACATTGATGCAGTTTACTTTTGGCAAGTATGCCCCACATCCTTAAGTCAAAAAGTCGTACAGTTCTTTTTTACTTCCCATTTTCTTTTCTTAACTAATGAATGTTGATCTCCTGAAGTCAGTATTCTATTTATGTATAATTTTTGTAGGCGATTTTTTCTCGCAAAATAATAAATAGTACTATATCAATTATTTATTACTTTATTTTGTTAATTAAGTTTCATTAATAAATAGGGATTAAAAATAATTATTTTCTAAAATCAATTCCTTATAGAATAATCACTTTCTTATAAACTAAATAAATTTCAAATAAAAATGGAAAAACTCAAAAATCCTTACTTGCTAAAATAAACTGAAATTCGAAAATTTTTGGAATTAAGTTACAGTGATAGCTCTAAATAAGAATCAGAAGAAAATTAATCAAACAGTTCAAGCTCTCTAGGTTTAAACATAAGTGCCGAAAGTTGGAAATGCAAAGCTACATCTGTAATTTTCGTTTAAAATTTTAGATAAGAAGATATAGAGTTGAAGACTATTACTTTTGATGATTTACTTGAAAAAGAAAAAGAAATATTAGAATAAATTTCAGGAATTGTTAATAACAGTGTTATAAGTGACTCAAGTAAAGTTGCTAAATAAGTTAAATGCTTTGACTCGTTTAAAAGTACTATTAGCTAATTAGAATTTAAAGACTATTATTCAAAAGCTATTTAAGCACATCTCTAGTAGAATTAAAATGTAATGAGTAATGGTATGAATTTAGAAGAAATCAAGAGAAAAGCTTTTTAAGATTTTGAAATTCTTAACCAGACTTACACTGACAATAATAGCATTCATCATATTTTTGAAATAAAGTGAATTGAAATTATAAATTAATCAAATATATTAAAAAATGAAAAAATGACTGATCAGAAACCTCTGTGTCATTCATCATAAATGTAAGTTACAAAAAAACATATTTAACTTTTTATTATTACAGGGGTTGCACCTGGTAAGACTGAGGCCGTCAACGAAGAGGAACTTCAAGAAGTCACACAGAGAAGGGCAATAGTATATGAATCTAAGTGATGAAGACGATGAAGATGAGAATGAACAGGAAGATGAAACGTTTTTTTTAGATTTACTAATTCTATTACTACTATTACTATTACTTTTAGCACTAATTCATTTTAATTAAAATTTCAGCTTATTTCAAAAAAATTATGATTAGTAGTAAATAAGTTAATTTAATTGATGAGACTTAATTTTCATAATTAAATCCAACAAAGTATCTAAGTTATAAAATTTAAGATAAGATTAACTAAGAATATATGATCTAGAAGATAAAAGAACTGCATTAAAAATAAAGGTGCTCTAAATTATAACTTATGAAAAGATTTAAAATTACCCGAACCTAACTAGATAACGCATTGAATTAACAAATCGATAAACGAAGCCTAAAATAGTAGAAATAGCAAAAAAAAAACCTAGATAAAATTTTTAAGCCATAAAATTGTTCATTCAAAGTCAATTAGAGGAAGGAGTCTTATTGAAATCAACTGAAGAAATCAGCAATGACTTCAAATAAAAATTAGGTTAAAGTTATTAGCAAGTCAAAGCTATCAAAATTCATGAAATCTTCATTGAAAATGAGCTTTAAAAAGATTTACAAAATCAATTAAAGGAGGAATTGCTAGTAATCAATTTTAGCTCGACATTTTGCAGCAAAAGTTTTAATAGATTAATATAGATAGCTTAGGTAGAACTATTATTAACATAGATGAAAGCAGTATTCAGTTACCAAATGACGATAAGAAGAGTTGAAGCTTTAAAGGAATTAAGTATTATTCAGACCTTTTTTTTCTCAAATACTGTTTTAGGTGAATGTGCTCGCAGGAATTTCAAATAAAAGCTAAGTTCTCTTTCAAATAATTAAAGGAAATAACAATATTAAAACCTTCTACTATTTTTTGTTGGAGTTAATAAGCATACTTTACTATTAAGACGAAAAATGGAGAGCTAATACCATATTTCTTCTTTATAACGCGACTTATCACAAAAGCCAGTATATTCAAAGAAAATTTACATTGCTTCAACTCAGTATTTATTACTTGAGACCTTATTACTTTGAAATGGCACCAGTTGAAATTTTTTTCCTATATAAAAAAATTAATTTAGATCGATATAGATATCGAAAACAAAGACGAGCTAATCAAAAAATATGCTGGCTTTATTTCAACTTTGAATACGCTTGGATTAATTAAGCATTTTAGCATGCTTTAACAAAATCTCTTAAGTACCTAAATTTTCAAAATGTTTGAATAACATTAATTTGAGAGAACCTATAATCACACATACTTGCTAGAAAGAATCATTAATAAATAAACCAAGAAGCCCTCCAACATAATTAATATTTTATGAAAGAGCGCAGCAAATTAAACAGATATAGAAAATCTCAAGTAAAACATGAATTGAGTAAGAGGCTCTTCAAAGATTTATAAAAGCCAGACAAGATGAACATAGATGCAGGGGGTGGCACTAAGAGAAGAAACATAGGCCCAAGCAAGCCTTAAGAGGAAGAAAAGAAAGAGAAGCCAAATCCCTTTACGGGCAAATTAAATATGTGATCTTATTCATTCGTTTAAATCTAATACTTATTTATATACACCAAATCCCCCTTCTCTTGCGCATACTTTAGCTTTATCATCGCTGACTCTTTTAGCAGCACTCTTTATAATATCGACTGTATCTATCTTTAAATCATGGATCAGATGGTAGAGCAGCAATTTCTTATAATGACCTTTCAATAACCCCCATTATAATTCAATTCCATTGAACTAAGGGCTGTAAGGAACATTAAATACAGGAGTTATATTTAGACTTTCATATTCCTTCCTTGAGTCTTTAGTTTTATGAACTGACAAGTTATCAACGAATAGAATAATCTCTTAGTCAGCGTACTTATCTCTGAGTTATTGCAAGAACTTAATATATTATTCAGTCTTTATAGAACGAGGGTGAATAACATAAGTCTCGAGGCCACTATCTTCACTTATTCCACCAAGAATAGCATGAGTTTACACCTTAACATTTTAGTCATAAACTTCTATATTACTATACCTCTTGTACCAAGACCTTAATATAAAGGTATTGAATGTAAATATAGCTTCATCAGCGTGTATAAACTTTATATTATGCTCTTAAGACCTCTGCATTTAATCGAATATATAATTTAAATTAGTATTATAAAATGGAACATTAAAGTCAATCACTCTCTTAATGCGATTGACTGTCTTGTAAGATATTCCGTTCTTTTTATATATGTTAGCTATCGATTAAGCAGATATGTGAAGCTCAGGAAATTGGCGATGAAACATCACAGCCCTCTAGGATAGAGAGAAATGAGCTCAGTATTTAAGAGTCTTATCATTAATAAGATAGTGAATATGATGCTGCTAAAATTATAAGGGTCTCTTAGGATTAGAATTAAGATGCTATCTCTTTAAATTCAATGCTAATAGATGTGAGACCTCACAGTTGCTGAAGATTTATGGATTAGCTTTGCTTTAGACGTGTAATTCAGAACAGGCTTGAGTTATTCACTATATTCATCACATCCATAGCGCAACTTTAACAATAAATCTATATACTCACTCTGTCATAAACTGACCCCAAACCTCGCATCTACTCACTTAAATTACTAATATTTAAACATTAAACCCTATTAAAACCCTAATAAAGTATGCACTAATAGTCTATTTTTATCAATCAAAAACTCAATCAAACTACTGAAAGGGTTTTGGGGTTTTGAATGAAGAAATTTAATTATACTTTGATAATTATTATTAATTCCTTATAAACGAAACTTAAGTTAATAATAAACATTTAAACAAGAGGTAAAATAATTAAATACTATCAGGGATTTTATCAGGTTAACTTATTTCAATCAAAGAATATCAATTAATTAAATTTTATTTCTGCAATTTTCACAATAATGGGTTAAAATAAAATTTTGAACATTAAAATAAATCTATCTTAAATTTCACCTATTAAAAATTAATGTTTAAATATAAATATTTAAAAAATAATTTTATAATAAAAGAATAAGAGGTTTAATATTATTGATAAATTACAGAAAAGATAGTAAAGTAGTGTAATTCAAAATCAAAATATATCTATTGAATCATAACTGTCACGTTTTTTATTTATTTATAATTTTTTTAACAAACATGGAGATGTAGGCTTGCTTTATTTTAAGAAGTTTTTCGATGCACTTAAAATTAGGAAAATCTTAAAATTTCACGACTGAATGATCGATAATTAGAAATTAGAGCTATTATTTTAAATAAAAAGTCAGATGGGTTATAATGATAAGATGAGATTGTAAATACTAATATTGTAGAAATAGATTTGAATTTGGAAAATTAATTATAATTAAATTAATAATAAATAAAAATCGTGGCAGTTAAAGTTGGCCAATTTGAAAGATCTTGGGCTCATTAGAAAGAAAATTCAAAATTAGCTGGACTTTGCTATTGGCGGTACTATTTTATCTCATCCCTATAGCGAGATAACTTCACTTTAATTAAATGCATCTAAATTTAATAAATTATACCCTCACATTAAAGTAAAGTTATCTTGCTCCAGTGATATGATAAAATAGTACCGTCAATATTAAAGTCCAGCTAATTTTGAATTTTCTTTCGAATTAGCCCAAGATCGTTCAAATTGGCAAACTTTAACTGCCACGATTTTTTATTTATTATTAATTTAATTATAATTAATTTTCCAAATTCAAATGTATTTCTACAATATTAGAAATTATAAACTGAAAATAAAGCGATTACTCTCTCATTGAATATGAAAATATTAAGACCTTAAATTTAAAATAACACAGAATTTGGGAAATTAGAAAGTTAATATCAAAAAATTAATCGTACTATTAATAAATTCTTTCTAATTCACTGCTTTAGGATGATAAGGTTATTTGGATACATAATTAAATAACAATTGTATAATAAATTTGAGGTTATTAAATGAAAGTAGCTACTGCTTATTTATTTTAGTAGAGTGATTGTGTGTATATCACAGTTTTACTTTATGCCTACATCATTAATTCAGTAAAGCTAACAGCTGAATCTAAAGCACATATTTTATTCAATTAGAATTTAGAGATTGCCCAGTGGATCCTGAAAATCACGCAAGAAAGAATATTCGTTTAAATCAAGAACCAAAGCTTTATAAATAGCAATGACGACGAATTATATTTACTTTAGCTAAGCTGGTCCTTAAATCATGAATAACCTGCATTTTGAATAAAAAGAATCAGGAAAAAAACAGAAGGATCCCAAAAATATAATAGTCAAACTGGGAATGACAGTGAATGAGACAAAATGTATGTATTTTTAAAACTATAAATTCATCGCAGTTTTAAATACATACGCATAAATATTAATGCCGATTTGGTTCAGTAGTAGAAAATTAAAAAAATTATGATAGTATAATATTTAAAAATCAATGCATTTTATTTAAATTATAAATAAATAGGGATGATCTACTATTGATCAACAACAGAATGAAACTTGATGGGACTCAAGCTAATGAGAATGGATCATTCAGTGAAGTCGAAGAAAATCAAGCAGGGGTAGAAAACTACCTTTATCCACAGCAAAGGAGAGAGAGAGGATAGAGTGAGCCAATGATTGAGGGAAGCGCCAAACCAAAACTCTTCCAGGATACACAAGAAGTCGGGTGGAAACCTACAAATAGAGCAAAAGTCGATGATTCGAAGGATAAGGTGGAAACCGAGAACTAGCCAAGAGATGTGGAGAAGAAGATCCAGAACAAGAACCTAAATGAGGAAGAGGAAATCGTAGAGATCAAAGAAAAATGACTCCGAGTTTAGTAGTGAATTACAAACTTGCATTTTATACTAGCCACATTTACATTTTGTATTATAATTATCTACATTTATTATCTATCTATCTCTATAAATAAATATTAAACATTACAGTTATCATTTGAATAAATATATACTGTTTTTGAATTTCTATACTTTTACAATTTTTTATGTATTTTATTAATAATTATAGAACTAAATATTTAATTCTTATTAAAAACCAAAAATATATATTATTGATAAAATACTAAATATTGGGAAATTATAATTACAAATTAAATAAAAATTGATAGTAAAAGGATATTAATAATATAGTTTTGATATATATATATATGCGAAAAACTAAATAATGCGAATAAAAAATGCATGTTTCTTTTTTGATTAATTAACTGTCAATTATATTGATATATGATTATTTATATTTCACAAGTTCTATTCTGGCGAAGAACTAGTTTAGTGATTCATAAGAAATAAATTAAATTGATATATTATTATTATAGAACATATATATTTTAAATATAAATCTCCATCTCTAATATATTATCATAAACGCGAGCAGTTTAGTAAACGCGATTTATATTTAAAATAAATTCAAAAAATTTGAAGAATTCGTAAAATCATATTTATAATAGAATAAAAAAGTACAAGTAATTTAAGTATTTAATGTAAATTTAGAAAGAAAGTTCAAATAATAACATGAAATACAAAAAGATGAAATAGAAATTTGATAACCATTTTAGAATTTATAACAAGTAAATATTTTCTGTATTTATTAATTATAAAAATTGAAGTAAAATTTGTAATCATATTAATTCAATTAAAATTTATTTTTTTTTAAATATAAAAAGTATACCTATCTAGCAAATGAACTTGAGAAAATTAATTTGCATACTTTGATATAGAAAATCAAGCTATTACCCTAATAACAAAATACTTGCAACTATAAATAATTAGCAGATTCTTTGGGGTTTCAAGAAAAGGAAATATAAAAAATCATAAAACAGCTGAAAAACGAAAAAATTATTGAACCCATTAAAAAACCATCTAAACTCCAATTAACTTCTGAGCAATTAAATTATTTTGTATCAGAAAAGACACTCTAAGAGCAGATCACACTTTCTCTTAAACAACGAGCCATTGTATTACATCGAAGATTCCCAGAGATTAAAATTTCATACACTACTCTTCAAAACTTGTACAAGAAGAACGGGGTCAGGTATAAAGTTGTAAAAGTGATTATAATTTAACAGAGCACAAATTAAACTTAATTAAGATTGATTTAAAATGAGTTAAGATGTCAATAAATGAGTTAAAAAATGATAATTAAAACATTGTCTACTTGGACGAGACTATATTTAAAGCTCATTCAACATCTTGGAAATCATGGGCACCTATATTCTAAAACTTAGTTTTGAAGAAAGAAGGACTCACTCTAGATACTTTAGCAGCTGCTGTTATAATAAGTCCAAGAAATGGACTTGAAGTATTCCAAGTAGTAAAGAAATCAATTAAACTTAAGACCTATAGTTTTCATGAGAGAATCTTGATCAAAACTACAAAGAGAAGCAGTTGAAAATATTTCTTGACAATTTGAGAGCGCATCACTCAAAAGTTTTCAAGGAGGCGGTAGATATGAAAGGCTGGAAGCTTTTATTCAACGCTCCATATTCTTCAAAATTTAATTGCATAGAGCATATATTTTCAAAAGCAGGAATGCAGAAAATTATTAATCAGCCAACAATTCAAACTAAGCAACACAAAAAATTTCGAGGCAGTAGCCAAATCAATTATGTTAATACAATTATAAAACTGTTTTATTGTGAAAGACGCTACCTTAATATGTTAAAAGAAAGTGAGTGAGTTTTATTTGTTTAATTATTGTTAATGCATATATTTTAATGAAATTAATATCATGTATATCATT
The DNA here is from genome assembly GCA_000711775.1 of Oxytricha trifallax. Lineage (NCBI taxonomy): Eukaryota > Ciliophora > Spirotrichea > Sporadotrichida > Oxytrichidae > Oxytricha > Oxytricha trifallax. The sequence continues at coordinate 13,260 of ARYC01008863.1, forward strand.
AGTTAAAATGCATTCTCTTTGCAAGAGGACATTTTATTATCAAATTTTCATCCTGTGTTGGCTTAATTTTGTGTGCATGTTTTTAGAAATGTTATTTCCCCTTCAAGTATTGTTGAAATTTCAAACCTTTTTCTCTTTACCAGCTGTTTTCTCCCCATCGACTTGGTCTTCAGCATAGACAAGGCCTTCCCTTTTTTTTTATAAAGAACCATAAATTGTTTTGTAATCTTACTTGAGAAATATGGGACGATTAAATTTCTTGAAGGAATTGTTCGCTTATGACTATTGAGTCCCCCTTCATCTCTTCATCAGCAACACAATTTCTTGCCTGCTGCTACTCTCTTATTATTTAAGTGAGCCAGTCATTTTTGATAGCTCCAAGCACCCCAAAGAAAGAGTATTTGTCTGGAAGATCTGTCACTCCATCATAAATGCCTAAGTATCTATTTAGGACATTATCGTCTCTCACATTACTAAATATGTTGCTCATACTGAGCTCGGGATAATTAGGTACGTTGACGTAAATAACGTCGGCTGATTTGAGTAGCTCCTTCTTGGATGAGAGGACATCTTTTATAAATTTCATCCTTGTTTTCTTAAATGCTGGCATGTGATAACCCAAATAAAACATAAAAATAATTTATGTTTACATGAATTTTTAGGTGATTTACCAATCTAACTTCGTATTGAGACTTCCCTCAAGAGTTTTGAAGTTTATATTCTTGAGACTTTGTTAGTTATTATCGATATTGTAATTCATGTCTTTAGTAATTAATATTTATGTTTTTATATTAAATATATATATATATATGTCTTAATAAATTTAATTCAACTTTAATTGGCTTGATTACTTCAAAGACTTAAATTAAGAAATTTAATTGGCTTAAATTAATTATGTATTGGTAACGTAATTTCTTTTAAACTAACAGAAAGTCTATATGGACATTAAATTTATGTATGTAGAAAACTCATTAAAATTATATTTATGTGCTTGCAAAATAATGGATCTAAAATTAAGATTGGTTTCAGCGCAGTCTGCGCTGAATGTTTACATTATTTTATCGATTTCAATCTAAACCCACTATTTCTTAAAAATCTAATACTTAAATAATTCTAACTACATACATAAATAAATTAGGCATAAGACATAAATTATTTATCAGCTATTTTTTAATTTAATTATCAATTTATTTCAACTATAATTTACTATATATTAACTATAATTACGAGTCGATAATTCTTAATTATAGGTATATTAAAAATGAGAAGGGATTCTTCTTCTTTATCATCAAACATGGATGATAATAATCTAAGTCAAAATTCCAAAGACATAAATTTTAACCAAACCAATGTTGCAAGCACCTAAATTTTAACTTCTCAGCAAATAAATCAGCTAATAGGGGTGATGGCTAATACTTAAATTTTTATGTCTAATGGTAAGTAAGAAGGTCAAGCCGAGCAAACAACAAACTTAGAAAACCCAAGAAGCTATTATCGTGCAATTATTAAATAAGGCTGATACTGAAAGGAACGTGACGTGATGACACAAGTTCCAGACCAAAAGTCCCTCAACCTAAGCACTTCTCACTAAACTCAAAGGGAAGGAGCTGCATACTCTCTCAAAGACTTAGGCTACCACAGCTAAGCAAACATTGGACATGAATCAGACTGTTGGGAAGCCGACAGTGAAATGTCAGACGATGAGAATTCTATATGAAACTCTGACTACGAGTCGATGGACTACTCAGACATGGATATGGACGATCGCTATTATTCAAAACTTAACATAGAGCGACTCCACCAACACTAACAAACCTTCAACTGGTATGGTAACCAAAACAAACCAACAGAACACCCAGTGAACAAAGGAACTTTCAATAACCTACACTAAAATGGGACGGGCACAAATGGTATGTCCCCCAACAACCATAAAATTCAACAGACCATATTATATATATGGAGGAAAGGGAACGTTCTAACAACTATTCAATACTATAACGTCACAACAAACCCTAAACTCTTAAGAAAAAAGTTAACAAAGAGAGAAAAATAGAAGATAAAACACAGAACAATAATACTTCATAAACCATCACCCAGAAACCTCTAAACTAAAACCCCAACTAATGGGATCTCAGAGTAAAAACCTAGGTGCCTCAACAACTGCAAAACAACAGCAAACCCACCTTCTTTAACTCAAATAAAAGATCCACATTGGACTCCAAAAGAGATGACATCTTTGCTACTATACAACAACAAAATGTAGATGAAACTTAACCTACTAAATAGATGTCAAAGATATGCTCCGAATCACCCAAAATGTCAACCAAGATATTCGGAGAATCACCCAAAAATGTTCCTAAGATATTTGAAGAATCACCCAAAAATAACACTAAGATTTTTGAAGAGTCACCATAATAGATATTAAATATGAACATTATTACTACATAGGATAAGAACACATCAGAATCTTGACAAATTCTGACCAACATACTATAACAAACATCCTAATGTACAACAGGGGAACAAAAAATTAATTTAGATATCTTCATAAAACCTAAAGAAGTCCTTACTAAACTCTTATTAAGTAAATTTCAAAATTTCGCTCCAACTGAAATTAGATTTAAACTACTTTAGAGATTGATTCACTCCAAGGAATATAATAGAGTTCATAATTTTGAACCTTGGGAATCTAATTAATTAATTAACTCAGCCCACTATATTAAGGTGAACTATAATTAAGAAGTATACAAGATAGAGTACTTCTCACCAATACTCTATTTATGAGTGAATTTGAAAGATATTTCATTGGGGATCAATCAGAATACACCAAACTTCCAAAGTTCAGACAAAAAAAAAGACAGAGAAAAGAACACAGAAAAAAGAAAAGATGGTGCAAAAGATTGACAGAGAGAATTAATATGTTTAGTGAATTAAGTTAATGTCCAAATTTACTATTCACACCTTAAAAATTAAATAAAAGGGCTAGACCCTTATAAGCTTAACATGCTATATTAGATCGGGGGTCCCTAGAGACCTCAATGTGATCATATTATTATTATTATCGTGGAATTTATGCAAATAAATTTAAACTCCTTCTGAGCTTAAGAGACGCTCATAATAGGGACAATGGTAAAATTATGAAGTTAAAAATAGGGGGCAAGTACCGATGCCTCATTTTCGACAGCAATTCACAGATATAAATATTTAATTCAAAAAATAAGCTTCTAAATCACCTTGGCACTTATGACTCTTGAATGCTACTAAGCATGGGCTATTCAAAAATTGTAAGGATTTTAGAATTAATATTTTTAGATTTTAACCTAAATAGCGAAAGCATTGAATTAACTCAGCGATAGTGACTAGTCTAAGGGTGAAGATGAATCTATATTATTAGGCAAAAGCTTAGCTTTAGACATAGCTTTAGACACCTTACAAGAAGGTGGAGGGCAAATTCATCAATCTCAAGATAGAAGTTTAATGATTATTAACACAAAAATTAAAAACTCTCAAGAAATAAACTTCAATGAAGCACGGCTTATCCCTCAAGACAAATTGTCTCATTTACACCCACATATCAAAGATGAGGTCAATATGATTTATAATTAATCTCTAAGATAAGATTCAATCAAATTCAGCTTAGATGAGTTTGAAACTATTTAAGTGTCTTAAAATTTTTTATCTAATGAGGACTTAGTGAAGTACTATAGCATTCTTCAAAAATTTTGGAATGAGTTCAAAATAATGAGTCATATATAAAAATGTGCAAACTTTAGGATGGTTATCAAGCCATTTTTGGGGTGAGGAAGGGGTTCATTTAAAACAAAGACATTTTGATTATTCACTAGCTATGGAGCTTAAAAAAACAAAGAGCAAAAGTTCAAAAGTGAAATATATCTTAGGCTTAATAAATGCAATTGAAGAGCTTCACTCGCAAGGGATCGTCCATAGATTCCTAACTCCAAAAACTGTGAGAATACACAGAGATAATATAAACTTGTAATTCCTCACTGATTATAGGTATTCCTCCTTTATTGGATAAAGATGCTTCGTTCCCTGGATGTAGGCTAGTATATACTAGCATCCGTTTGATTTACCTGAAATTGACTCGGGAAATGAGAGATAGGATATATTTTCAATCATTGTCATCTTAATTGAAGCTTTGTAGGGACCTGAATTTTAATAGTTGCAAAAGAAAAGTAAGGATATCTTAGAGCTTGCATCTTATATGAGGAGAGACAAAATGTTTGGAAGACATGAAACCTAAATAATAAATTATCTATCTTAAGACTTTGGCACTATACCCAAACTTCAAAAGTTGAAAAAATAACTATTGGAACATTATATTTAATAAAATAAATATTACATTTTTGCAATTACAAAATTTACTTCAATTTTTATAAATCTATCAATTAAAATTTAAATTAAAAAATATATTGATCGATAATTTAAATAATATTAATTATTTTGAATTATGAGATAATAATTAGAATGACTTTTTGAATTTTTAATTTCTTCAATTTTAAAAACTCATATTCACAATATCCAAATGACCTCACAAATACCTCGTCTTGTAGAGAATTAAAGAATACATATTAGTTATATTTTGTGGGGTTTGTAAAATTAATTATTGGCTGTAGTAGGTTAAATAAAGAAAAGTGTAAATTTGTTCAAAAATATCCATGAGCAATATCATAAAGTCATCTGTTTAGGGTGAAGAAATGTTTCATTAATTTTTATTTTATGTTATTCTTGCTAATTAATAAATTCTGCATATTTCCTATGTCTTTAGGACCCTGAAAAGCAAGAAATATATGTCCTTTCAGCGGCAGAATGTTCCATTTTGAGATTTTAGAAATTCCCAAAAAATTATATTAATAAAATACATTCAAAATGGGGAAAATGCAAAATAAAAATATAAAACTAATAATTAAAATACATAACAGCCACTAATTACAAGTACTTTCAAATGTAATTTTATCCTTATTTATTTAACTGTCTTATTTATTATTTATCGTATTCAAATATATCTATTAACTTAAAACAGCAATTATTAAAATGGCATTCTGTTAATATTTTATTTTAATCATTTCTCCAATTCAAATCTCATTTAGCGCAGTGTCCCCAGTTATTGCAGCTGCTACTTTAAAAAAGGTATCTTCACTGTATCTTCAAGGTATCTTCAGGGTATCTTCATAAAATATTAAAAGCAAATAGTAAAGTGCCCAGAACTCCTAAATGTTTACCTAAAGATTCTTGCTTGCAACTCCTAATAAGAAAAAACGTTGAAGACACCAAGAGCAGTAAAGTGAAAATTTAGTTAGATAAAATAATGAGTTGAGATAAAATATACTTGAGCACACTCCATTTCAGAATGACTTCTTTTAACAAACCAAACTTTAGCAAGTTAAATCAATCATTTATTCTATGATGTGAAGTTATTGGATCTTGAATTCTACTCTTGGTTTTTACATAATTTACCAATATTCTTCCCTAGCTTAGACTTACCCACTAACTTGATTTTATCTAATAGTATTTAGTTCAAAATGGGTGTTAGCTGGAATAGGTGATTTAGGATATTTAGTTTTAATTTTTGTTATCATGAAGTTTTGGTATGGAAGTGAACTTTTTTGCCAGAATAAGATAGTTTCCCCACTAATGTAGATCATGATGATTGTGCTATAATATATTGCTTCACTTTACTATGGAATAGTTATAATGAAGGAAATATACCTCTACAGAAAAAACACCTTAAAAGATAATAACAGCTTAATAGCTAACCATTTACGAGAAGACTTTAATTTTTATGACAATACTCAGTCTATCCTTATTTGGATCTTCGTACTCAAAAAAAATCATTGTGGGTGGGATAACCATCATTATGCCATTCTTCACTTCGCACTGTTGTAGTTAACTTAATAAGTCAAAGCATTTGCAGTAGTTAGAAGGAGCGGGATTTGGAATTGATGAGGAATGTGTGAAGAATCAAAACCCCAAAACTCTTTAATGAGGTTTATAAGTGCTTTGATTTTTAGGAAATTTGTAAGAGATTGGGGTTATTAATAAGTTTTAATGTGAAATATATAGTAAATGAATTTAATTTAATCACTCAAAATGCACTTTAGGATCATGTTGTAGATCTGAAGTTTATCTTACTTAACCACAACTCTATCTGCTCTATTGATATGTCTTATCTTGGGTTTGGTTTTATTATTATTGACTCTGCCATTTGTTTTATTGATTGAGATACTCTTGTTTTGTCAATAAATTGCTTTATTTTTTGTTTAGCATCTTTCTCGCACTTAGTAGAGTAGTAATCGTTGCTGTTGCGAGGCATATCGCACTCTATTATTATTGCTGCTAAAGCCGAAACATCCCACTGAAAGTCACCATCTCTCCAGTCTTCTCTTTCTGGATAGTACCCTTGAGTTCCCATTACAGTTCCAAGCCTTGATACTACCACTTTAGGCTCTTTTGAAATCGATTATTGGTACTCTTACTGGTGAAAAGTTTATCATTATATTTTCTGGCTTTAAATCTCTGTGAACAAACCCTAACTTGTGAAGCTCTTTTATACCTTGTATGGTCTGAGTTGCTATTTATCCGAGCTGCTTATGATTCCTTAGATCTGTAATGAAATCTCTAAGGGTCATTTCATAGAGGGAGTCTGAAAGCAATAGATCCTTGGCAAGTAGAACAGCATCTAGCTTGATTAAGTACTTACACTCTTTAAAATTTGCTTGAGTGAGTACTTGATACTCATTTGTAAAATCCATCTAATATTTATCATCACTTAAGAGATAGTTGAAAGGATAAACCTAAGCATATTGATGATCATTGATAACTTTCTTATCAAAGGAGTCCTCTAGAATTATATAACTTTAAAGAGAAGAATCTAAATGTATCTACGCAAGAACTGATATTTTCTTGTATTCAGTTTTGATCATGATTTTTGTGGTTTCAGAGGTTATTTGGTTGAGTGCCTTCTTTATATCTCACAATCTTATTCAGGCACTCCCACTTTAGAATATTGCCTTGATTTTGTTATATTGAGAAGCTTCAACTCAACCTCATGCTTTTTAATTTCTATGTCTTTTTTGTGAGCTTTAAAAAGATGTTTCTTCAAGTCTCTTGTAAGAGAGTACTACTTATGGCACTCAAAGCAATCATACTTCCCATCGATTTTGTCATGCTTTAGTTTACAGTATTCTTGGCTTCTCTATGCTCCTTCATATATCTATACCAGCTTGATTTATGAGCGAATTCTCTCTCACACAGGTCAATAAAGTATACTTCTATTTCTTCTGTTTGTATAGGAATTTCATTAATACCTTTATCCTCCTCTATGTCTCCCATGTTTGCCATTTATTTTCTATTATCGTCTATGTATTTTCAAAATTTAAGAAATATATTTGTTTACATTAAAACGTAATATAATTAGATAATTTTAAAACAAAATGGAACAAGAGAAATTTTAGAATATACTAGCTTACCTTGTAAGTAAAAATTGTTAAGCTCATATTTTTGTTTAGTTTTCTTACGCTTATTAAGTCATAATACTTAGAACTAAGAGAATCAACAATGAATAGATATTCAAGTGGCAATTGATTTGAAAATAACAAAAATTCTATGATTTTTAGATTTAAGATGCTAAAATAAGAAAAAAAATCATGAAAATTTAACATATCAACAAACGTGCTTATACTAAATGAAATTTCTAATAATAAATACTATTAACTGCTTCGTAAGAATAGAATTATTTTAGATATTCTAAAAATACATTTCAACATTAAAATATATTTAAGAGCAGTAAGTTATTAACTCTAAATATATTTGCAATAATGCTTTAAATTTATAGCACTTTTAGTTTATAATTTCTATTTATATTTATAACAATCAAAATCATGACTGTTTTTTGCATTTTAAATTTAAATAATTCCTTTTCTTTTCTATTTTATCAATATTAATTTCTATTTTAATAACAGAGACCTCAAGTGATAGCTCTGGTAGTTCCTTAGAGAGTTCATCTCACAGTTATCACACTTTTTATTGACGCCAAAGGTAAGTCTCATTTAGTTTTTTGGAAGTGCTGTTGTTTTTCTTAAAATGTAAGCGCTCATATTTAAATTTGAATTTAAAATTATAAAACTACATCTATAACTCAGAGCTTATATGAGAGCTTTGCAAGCCTACAAGTTTCAAGGGAAGTTCAAGAGTATTAGAGAAGAATTATGAGTGTTAAGAGACGATCCATATCTAAATATGGGGGAGGAAGTAACCATTTTTACTTTGAATAATAAGTTGATTATAGCATGTACCGATTTAGGAGGTGCACCTAATTAAGTACGTACCAATTTAAATTTAAAAATATGGAACTATAACAGTAGAAATTGATATCAATCTCTCAAGTTTGAAACCAGTTCTCAAAACCTTCTCCATATCCTTCTTAAAGGTAGACCTCCTATAGGATGCCCATATTTAATAGTAGTTTTACAGAGGTAAATAATTGAAATCAATAAACTTAAATTTGAATATCATTTCTTAGATCTGTAAACAAGATGGAGTCAATGAATGATGCAATTACAAAAGTTGCAGCCTGAAACAGTTTTGCTGCAGCTGCTGTTGTATCTTATAATTCTTTTTTGAGCTTAGTGTTAAAAATATGATATTTTTAAAGCCTCTAATATAGAGTATTTAAAATTTATATTTTCGAGAGTCATTCTTTAAAACAGTGTCTCTCGAGGTTTTTAATTAATTAATCAGTAAAAATTCGTTATAGTCAAAAATCTCAATATTTCAATATCTTTTAATAAATAGAGCTTTTTCTGTTTTTATTTTTAATAATCCTTAAGGATATATGAATAAGTTCTTATAGATTTTTTTAGTACCTTATTAAGATTCCTTAACATAATTATGTGGTAGAATTTGAGATAAAACCTAAAAAAAGAATAATGTTCTATATCTTTTCAGAATTATCATAATTCCTTTTAGATAAAGATATATTGATAAGGAAATTTTGAAAAAATATGGAAAAATTGTTGATAATATTATTCGATATTAAAATCCTCGAGAGACACTGTTTTAAAAGTGTGACTCTCAACAAATACAATAATATACACTTTCGTTTGAATTGTTGAAAACTTAAATATAATTTAAATTAATTATTAATATTTAAAAAATGGAGGATTTTAGAGGAAAAAGTCCTCTTTCCTCGTTCAGCATCTTTAGAATATTTAATGAGATGCAACTGTTATAAATGAAAAGAGTGCAAGCACAAGAATTGATTCAAAGTTTTAGAAGCAAGGAGGATTTGCATCGCTACCTGGTGCAGCAAGGCACTGAACTAATAGTAGCTCATCTTGATTATGTAGTTGGTTTGTTCCTACCAACGATGGAAGGTACTAACTTTTCATTTCTAAGAGCAATACTCTGCGAAGAAAAAAAAGCATTGAAAACTTAAGATGTTAAGTTTGCAGAGATTCAAAACTATCAAGAAATCTCAGTGACTAACTTATATGATGATGCTATGAATGACTCAGAGGTTTCGCAGTACCTGTCTACTAAGAAGCAGTTGTCAAATAAACTACCTGAAAGAAACAATTTCTTTGGCATACTTGCAGCAATTAAAGGTGATTACTTGAAAGAAATTATTCAAGAATCTCATAAGAAAAGGTACAGCATTTTTTTCAGAAGATAAGGACAAACAAGGGATCAAGATAAGTGAGAGCTGACTATAAGAGCTGCAAAAGCACCCTTAAATTTCAAGCCTAACTCTTTAGAAAAATCTGGTACTGGCACTTCTTGAGGAAGGAATAGAGTAAGCTTCAGAGAGAGCGAAAGTCGCAGACAAAGTATTAAGTTAGCAAGATACTTTATCCAAATATTTAGCCTCCAGAGTCAATGAACATAGATGCTGGAGCTGGCAGTAAGAGAAGAAACTTAGGAAGAGGGAAGCAAGAAGTAGAGGAAAAGAAAGAGAAGCCAGGTCCCTCTAAAGAATTTTAAATGTGACTTACATTTTCATTAACTCAACTACAAAACTTATTTAATTATATTCACTCTCCCTTCTTTAGCACACTTTTAAGCCAATTAATTATCTACTCTCTTCGCTAAACTTTTAATGAAGTCTACTGTATAGATAGGTAGGTCATACATCAAGTGGTATAGCAGCAGTTTCTTGTAATGACTTTTTAATATACTCCAGTAGAGCTCAATTCCATTAAACTATGGACTGTAAGGTACGTTGAACACTGCCGTTATTCTAAGTTGCTCATAACTCTTCCTTATTTCTTTAGACTTATGAACAGAAAGATTATCAACGAAAAGTATAATCTCTTATTCAGGGTACTTCTCTCTCAGCTGCTCTAAGAACTTAATATACTCAAAACCCCAAAACCCCTTAATGAGGTTTATAAGTGCTTTAATTTCTAGGGTATATTGGGGTCTTATTGGGGGTAGTAGAGAAATTAGGCCAATTTGAATAATGAGAAATAGAAATTTGCGAAATTTAGGGTGTGTATATGATGAGTAATATTTTGATTTACTTCTTAAGTTTAGGTATGGTACAAGTATTAATATAGACTTAGTCAAACCAGTAATGAATTATGCAGCTATAGCAAAGCTCCTGTGCAAGAGTGCCTCAACAGTTAGGTATCATTGCTTGTTAGCTGTTTAGCATTTTAGTTCTGGTACTTGAAAGCATCCAGCAAGAAAATAAAAGTTCTCTCAGACCCATATTGACTACCTCTGTGATTCTAAGACGCTTAAGTACTGGGCACACTTTCCACTGGACTAACGAGCTGTAATGTTTCATCGCAAGTTTCCTGACATGCGTATCTCGCCTTAGACTATAGCTAATATTTATAGAAGAAATGGTATTACTTTCAAGACAGTCAACAGAGTGAAGAGAGTGATTGATTTTACATTTTATAGCAATAATTTAAACTATATATATGACTATATGCAGAGGGCTATTGACAATAACATTAAGTTCATACACGCTGATGAAGCTGTGTTTACCTTCAACACCTTTATTAATAAGTCTTGGTATAAGAAGTACGATAATATAGAAGTCTACGATTAGAAAGTAAAGGTTGTAACCCATGCAATTTTAGCAGGTATTAGTGAAGACTCTGGCTTAGAAAGTTATGTTATTCATCCTCACTCTATTAAGCGAGAGTAGTACATAGAGTTCCTACATAAGCTGAGAGATAAATACAAAGATTAAGAGATCATCCTGGTTGTTGACAAGCTCTCAGTTCATAAGACTAAGGTGTCTAAGAAAGCTTATGAAGAGTTAAACATTACTCCTGTATACAATTTTCCTTACAGCCCTTAATTTAATGGAATTGAATTCTACTGGAGTTAAATAAAGACCCACTACAAGAAACTGCTGCTATATCACCTAATGCATGACTTGCCTATAGATACTTTAGACTTGATTCAGAGGCTGCAAGAGAGTAAGCATAGATAAGACAACAGTTTGTGCGAGAGAAGGAAGAATGAATGTTTATAAATAAGTTTTAGATTTAAATGAATGAATAAGTTCACATATTAAATTAGCCCGGAAAGGGATTAGGCTTCTCCTTCTTCTCCTCTTCTTATGGCTTGCTTGGGCCCATATTTCTTCTCTTAGTGCCAGCTCATGCATCTATGTTCATTT
>ARYC01008864.1:0-11355 GCA_000711775.1 Oxytricha trifallax
TTTAGATTTAGATACTTCTCTCTAAAGTTACCTAATTTTGGAGGAATCCTATGACAAGTAATTTATAAAGGATCATCAGTATGCTTTCATGGTATATCCTTTCAACTATCTTCTTAGTGATGATAAATATTAAATGGAGTTTACTAATGAATATTAAAACTCACTCAGGCTAAGTTTAAAGAGTGCAAATACTTAATAAAGAAAGATGCTATTCTCCTAGCCAAAGATCATGTAGCTTTCAGACTACTACTCTTTGAAATGACACTCAGAGATTTCATTACTGATCAAAGAAATTATAGATAGCTTGCATTAATAGCAACCTAAGCTATAAAGGTATAAAGGTATAAAAGAGCTTCATAAGTTAGGCTTTGTTCAAAGAGATCTCAAGCCTCTGAGACTATAATGTTGAACTTTCACAAGTAACAGTAACAATTATTGATTTCAACAGAGCTGAGGTGGACCTAAGTATCATGATTTGGAGAGTTATGGGCACTCCAGGCCATAAAACAGAGAGAAGACTGGTGAGATGGTGACTCTTAATGGGATGTGTGGGCTATGGCAGCAATTTTAATAGATTGTTATATTCCTTAAACAATTACTTCTCTACAAGGTGCGATTAATTTACTTAGCAAAGAATAAAGTAGTTTATAGATAAAACCAAATTCTCTCAATCATTGAAATTAATGGCTTAGTCAACTATAATAAAATTTTATTCAAGATCAGACATCTGAATAGAACAAATATTGTTGAGATTAAGTAAGATAAACTTTAGAAATTACGACACGATGCATTTTAAGTAATTTAATTAAATACATTTACTATAAATTTCACATTAAATCCTATTAAAACTCTTAATCTTAATAAATTCCATACAAATCAAAGCACTTATATGGGGTTTGGGGTCTTGACTCAATGATTTTTTTCATAAATTTTTGAATCTTTCCAGCAAGTGATTGTTGAGTAATGCGAATACAGAGCTGATTTTGAACATTAGTATCTCCAGGTAGTGACTGGGCATTTTCGGTTTTGATGAAGAATTTCCATATTTATTATTTTTATATTTTTCTATATTTTTCTATACTCAGTTACTCTTTTTCTTTCGTGAGGTTCAATATAAAATTGATGCAAGCTTGTTGACATTCAAAACACCAAAACCACTTAATGAGGTATATTAGTGCTTTGATTTATAAGGAATTTAGTAGGGGTTGTGGTTATTAATTAAATTAGAGACAAAAATAGAAAGCTTTTGGGGTCTATTTATGATGAAAAGTATATAGATTTAGTTTTGAACCTGCGATATTGATGTGATATATTTACAGTGGATAAGTCAAACTTGTACTCAATTATAAGTCAATTGCACTGCTCTTAAAGCTAAGTCCATCAACAGTTCGCTCCCTCTGCCTTATAGCAGCATAACTTGAGCAATAATTGCTGAATTCAATGCCTTAGAGGAAGTCAAAATTTCAATAGAAGCATAATTAAATATCTTATCAATGAAAAAACTCTGAAGTATTGGGCTCCCTTCTCTCTCACCAACGAGCTACTATGTTTCACCGCCAGTTCCCTGTGTTGAAGATCTCTGCATAGTCTGTTGCTAACATTTATACACGAAAAAGTATCTCTTACAAAGGTGTGAATCGTATCAAGAGAGTGATTGATTTCATTCTACCATTTTACAATAACAGTTTAAATTATATTTTATTTAAATGCAAAGAGCTCAGTAGAATAATATAAAGTTTATACATATTTCTACCTGGGGGCGGGGGCGACGAGGCTGTGTTTACATTCAACACTTTCATCTAGAAGTCTTGGTATAAGAGGCATAGCAACATAGAAGTATATGACTAGAAACTCAAGGTATAAACAATGCCGATTCTTGGAGGTATTAGCGAGGATGCTGGTTTAGAAACTTATGTTATTCATCCTCACTCTATTAAGACAAAGCAGTATATTAAGTAAGTTCTTAGAGCAGCTGAGAGAGAAGTACCTTGAATAAGAGATTATACTGTTTGTTGATAATCTTTCTGTTCATAAGACTAAAGAAAGCAGGAAGAGTTATGAACAACTTAGAATAATACCAGTGCTCAACGTGCCTTACAGCCCATAGTTTAATGAGGAATCGAATTTTACTGGAGAATAATTAAAGGCCATTACAAGGAACTGCTGCTATACCACTTGCATGCATGACCTACCTATCGATACAGTAGACTTTATTAAAAGCTCAGCGAAGAGAGTAGATAATTAATTAGCTTAAAAGTGTTCGAAAAAAGGGAAAGTGAATGTATAAAAACAAGTTTTTTAGTTAAGTTAATGAATATATAAGTCACATTTAAAATTCTTTAGAGGGAACTGGCTTCTCTTTCTTTTCTTCGACTTCTTGCTTCCCTCCTCCTAAGTTTCTTCTCTTGCTGCCAGCTCCAGCATCTATGTTCATTGACTCTGGCGGCAAAATATTTGAATAAAGTCTCTTGCTAGCTTCATACTTCGTCTGCGACTTTCGCTCTCTGTGAAGCTTGCTCTATTCCTTCATCAAGAAGATGCCAGTACCAGATTTTTCTAAAGAGTTAAGCTACAAATCTTACATGAAATAAAAGGGGTGCTGCTACAGCTCTGATAGTCAGCTCTCACTTATCTTGATTGCTTGTTTATCCTTATCTTATGAAGAGATGCTGTACCTTTTTCTTATTAGATTCTTGGATAATATCTTTCAAGTAATCACCTTTAATTGTTGCAAGTATGCCAAAGAAATAGTTTCTTTCAGGTAGTTTATGTGACAACTGCTTCTTTGTCAGCAGGACTGCGAAACCTCTAGGTCGTTCATAGCATCATCATATCAGTTGGTCACCGAGATTTCTGGATAGTTTGGATTCTCAGCAAACTTTACATCCTAAGTTTTCAATGCTTTCTTCTCTTCGCAGAGTAAAGCTCTTAGAAATGAATTTTGGTACCTTCCATTGTTGGCGGAACAAACCAACTGCATAATCATTTTTAGTTACTATGAGTTCATTACCTTGCTTACCAGGTAACGATGCAATCCTCCTTGCTTCTAAATCTCTGAACAATTCTTGTGCTTGCACTCTTTTTATTGCATCATTCATTGACTCCATCTTGTTTACAGATCTAAGAAATGATTTTCGATTTTAAGTTTATTGATTTCAATTATATACCTCTGTACAATTTACAATAAAAAAAGGGCATATAATGGAAGGACAATCTCTAAGAATGATTTGGAGAAGGATTGAGAACTGGTTTCAAACTTGAGAGATTGATATCTATTTCAACTAATATAGCTCGATATTTTCAAATTTATATTGCCACGTACTTAATTAGGAGCACCCTATTTTTATCACAAAATACCTACGAAAGCAGTACTTATTTAATTAATTGCAACTCCTAAATTTGTAAGTGCTATATTCAACTAATTATTGAATATGAAAATAGTTACTTCCTCGCTCATTTTTAGAACTGGATCGTCCCATAGAACACATTTTCTCACTATTACTCTAAAAATTTTCCTTGAAACTTGCAAGTTTCTAAAGCTCTCAAATAAGCTCTAAGTTATAGAGGCAATTATATAATTTTAAATTCAAATTTAATTGTGAGCACTAACATTTTAAGAAAAGCAACTTCAAATCCATCACACTTAAAAGACTACTTGATCGCCAGCAATAAAAATTGTTATAGATGTGAGATGAACTCTCATTAAAAACTACCAGAGCTATCATTTTAGGTCTCTGTTATTATCATAGAAATTAGTTATATAAAATATATGGCAAGCATGTGTGTGGGAGATAGAGAGGAGGAAAAAGTTCGAATAAAATTTAAATGTAAGCCGAGGAAATTGAAATATTTGTTTTGTGACAAGTTTGAAAGAGACTTCTCATAAGTCTAGTTGCTACAGGCACATGAAGATCCATAAGGAAGCTAAGCTTACTGTATATTTAAAGCATGACAAAGTTGATGGTAAGGATAATTGCTTTGAGTGTGATAAGCAGTACTCTCTTCAAGAGACTTGAAGAAGCATCTTTTAAAAGCCTCACAGCATAAAAATAGAAAAAAAAACATCTCTTAAAAGCTCACAAAAAAGACATAGAAATTGAGAATCATGAAGTTGAGCTGAAGCTTCTTAACAATAGAAAAGTGAGGGAATATTCTAAAATCGTAGTGCCTGAATAAGCTAGAGAGTTAGAGTACTTTAAGAAGGCAAGCAACCAACTGACCTCTGAAATACCCAAAATTATGATTAAGATTCAATACAAGAAAATACCGGTTCTTGCTTAAATTGACCTAGATACTTCTCTTTAAAGCTACCTTATATTTGAAGACTCCTTTGATAATAATGTTTTCAGTGATCATCAATACGCATACATGGTGTATCCCTTCAACTATCTCTTAAATAATGATAAATATTAGATGGAGTTTACAAATGAGTATCAAGTACTCACTCAAGCATAGTTCAATGAGTGTAGTTACTTAATCAAGCTAGATGCTGTTCTCCTTGCCAAGGATCATTTTGCTTTTGGACTCCCACTCTATGAAATGACCCTAAGAGATTTTATAATAGATTAAAGGAATCAAAAGTAACTTGTTTAATTACAACTCAGACCATATAAGGTATTAAAGAGCTTCACAAGTTAAGGTTTGTTCACAGATATTTGAAGCCAGAAAATATAATGATAAACCTTTCACCAATAAAGTATCAATAATTTATTTCAACAGAGCTTAAAGAGTGGAAGTATCAAGGCTTGGAACTGTAATGGGAACGCAAGAGTACTATCCAGAAAGAAAAGATTGGAGAGATGGAGACTTATAGTGGGATGTGTGGGCTTAAGCAGCAATAATAATAGAGTATGATATGCATCGCAATGAATACTATTCTACAAGGTTCGAGAAAGATGCTAAACAAAGAATAAATAAATTATTGACAAAACAAGAACATCTCAATCAATGAAACAAATGGCAGAGTCAATAATTATAAAACAAAACTAAAGATCAGACATATCACTAGAGAAGTTAGAGTTGTGGTTGAATAAGATGAACTTTAGACCTCTACCACACGATCCAAAAGTGCATTTGAGTGATTAAACTAAATACATTTACTATAAATTTTACATTGAAACCTATTAATAACCCCAAAACCTAACAAATTCCCTACAAATCAAAGCACTTATAAACCTCATTAAGGACTTTTGGGGTTTTTATTTGTGAAAGATATTGTCAAAATTTAATTTTTGATTTTAACTATTCCTTTTAAATACTTTAAATAAGTTATTAACTTTAAAACCTTAATTGTATTTTTAGAAACTTTACTATTTATTCTATAAATTATGCTAAGTTTAGAGTTGTTAGCCTCACAAATACTTGTTGTTTCTAGAATTCATAATATCAAGATAAAAGTTGAGATGACAAGTTAAAGTTTTAGACCTATTTCACAAATTACGAAAGTGTCACCTTGTAAAATAATTAAAATTAGCAAATTATTCAGTAAAGTTAAAAAAGATAGCTCTAATAAGTATAAATGAATTTTAAGTTAATGAAGTATGGAAAAAATTTAAGGCAAAAACGATAAAATACCAAACTATTGGAATAAATCAAGGCTTAAATTGCTTGTTTAGGATGTCCAGATTAAGTCGTCTTGTAAAACAAGCTTAAAGATAGCTGCTCTTTCATCGAGCTTGCTCTCAATTTCTTTCCTTTGTGACTTGTTCAAATAATTGAATGTTAATAAGAAAGATATCAATAGGTCAAGAATCCTCTTGATAATTAGCTACCAAAAAAATAACAAGCTCTTTAAAACCTGCAATATGGAATTGCAAATTACCTTTTGATCGGATTCACTGTAGTGTCCATTGAGGAAAGTATAGCGGAAACTTTAACATCACTCATACTATAAGTTAAGGAAAGAATCTAGCAATATAAATAACTATAGCTTTATCCAACACAGGAGGATAGAATAATTCTAATAGTTCAGTTAATCTGCCAACTCTGAAAGTTTTTATAGCTTTAGCGAAGTATTATTAGGAAGTTGAGTGCTAAGGATGTTGTTTTCATTATAGGCAACCTGAAAGTTCTTCACAGCAAAATAGTACATGTTATTCCAGTATCTTCAATCCTCTATACTTTCCCGAAGCTAACCCTTTCAAAAACTTTATCAGTTTTGTCAAACAAAGGTATTAGCGAAATAAATTGCCAGGTTTATGTAAAAAAAACAAAACCAGATTAAAGAGCTGATCAACGAGAGTTTCAGATGCAGTGAAGAAGATTCAAAGAATTAATAATTCAAATTAATTAATAATTCGACTTTGTGAATTAATTAAGTTAAAATTTATTCCCAACTTTTAGAATACTTTGGGGTTGAATTCTAGACAAATAAATATTTCCCCTGAATATCTTTGCCCTATGTTTTAACTTTAATCTTCGTGTCCCTTGGCTTTAAAAGATCATCTAGTTTATTCTCCCCAGTCATTTTAAAGCTTACACCGACTTCCTGCTTTATTTAGGAATTGGAGGGCAAACTACTTTAGAACTTACTTCGAACAAGTGAAAAGTTTTTCCCTGGCACTCTGCTAAAAATATTAATTTAAAAATATTTTACAAGAAAAAAAGGATGTTATAGGAGCTTCTTTTGCCAGTTTTCACCCAAAATATAATTTATTCTTTACTCTTTGTTTCATCATACTTTAGGTCTTGGGAATGATTGATTATGTGAATTCTGACTCAAGAGTGTTTGGCACTGTAAAATTTATTGTCTTTCTATTGGCTACTTCTTACTATTCATATCTAGCAGGTTTTCAAGAATGAGCTTGTCGTCACCAATTTCGAGCATGATGTTTTTAAACGAGAGCTCCTCATATTAAGGTACCTTGAATATTTGATAATAATTATTTGCGAAACCTTTTTCTTTTCTTTCGAAATCTAACGGTATTAGGCTTTGTTAATGGACTGACTATATGGGAGGTAGATACATATTCACTATAAATTAATTAAGCTAAGTATAAGTTTTATCTTGATTCGTCACTAAGTTTGACGTCTATTTAGTATTTACTTCCATATATTATTTTTTTATCCTGAAAAAATTACTAACTAATTTAAAAGCACATAAATCAATTAAGTCAAAAAAAATAATTGGGGCGATGTACAATTAAATAAAATTAATTATTATTTGCGAATAATTTTTATGTTTAGTCTAATTATTAAGACTTTTGTCTATTAATTGCCCTTATAAAATAAACCAATCAGGATGCGTAAATTTGATTTTTAGCCTAATTAAGTATATTAGGAGTCAATAATTTTTTTTCATTTAATTGTCTATTACCCAAATCTTCGAGTCTTAATTGATCTATGGTGTTTTTGAACTAATTAGAAATTAAACACATTAACTTTATTAAAAACTAGAAAAATAAATTATAAATCTTAGTTTGTGATTTAAATTTAATAAATATTATTTGCATTGTGATTAATCACATTACTTTATCAAAACAAGACTAATAAAAGGTAAAATCACCAAAAAATTATCATCATATAATCTTTGAAATTATATAAATATTGTAAATCTTTTAAGGCAAAGAAGAAAACAAGAAGAGTTATAATTGGCTAAAATTTGAAGATTTACCAATTTTTATAAATTGAAATATAAAAGAACTTATTGTTAATGAATGCTATAATATTTAATCATAATAATCAATTAAGCACCGATACTCTGGCTGTCCGATTTCAAACATGCATCTTCTTAAGAAAACTTGCACTTTCTGCAGTTGCTCCAGCTCAATCATTAGGAAAGTTTAGGTTGATTAAAATTATTTTGTTCAAAGTCTTATCTGTGATTAGGTATTTGCTTATATAATTGTGGAAAATTATTCTCAAATTAAATTTATTTATTGTCAACTAAACACTTCCCAAAGCGAGAAATTTTCAATAAATTTTTCTCGCTTTATGAATTCAATCTTGATTAAAAACTTTAAAGTTAATTTTTAATATTTTTTATTAATGGCATAATAAAAATTAATTGTAAATTATTTCTAAACAATGGTACTTTAATAATTTTTCTGTTCGATTGAACAAAACTATTTATTGTTTTCTATAAAAAGTAATTTCTTAAATTCTGTTGCTTATATTAGAATAAATTTATAATTTATTTGTACATCAGAAAGCTCAAAAATGATTAATTGTTTAGAAATAATTTACAATTAATTTTTATTATGCCATTAATAAAAAATATTAAAAATTAACTTTAAAGTTTTTAATCAAGATTGAATTCATAAAGCGAGAAAAATTTATTGAAAATTTCTCGCTTTGGGAAGTGTTTAGTTGACAATAAATAAATTTAATTTGAGAATAATTTTCCACAATTATATAAGCAAATACCTAATCACAGATAAGACTTTGAACAAAATAATTTTAATCAACCTAAACTTTCCTAATGATTGAGCTGGAGCAACTGCAGAAAGTGCAAGTTTTCTTAAGAAGATGCATGTTTGAAATCGGACAGCCAGAGTATCGGTGCTTAATTGATTATTATGATTAAATATTATAGCATTCATTAACAATAAGTTCTTTTATATTTCAATTTATAAAAATTGGTAAATCTTCAAATTTTAGCCAAAGTTATAACAATAAAAAGTTTTGGGTGTTGTAGTCAATTGCTCACTCAGGTAACAATTGCTCACTGTGACTGTCAATTGCTCACTCCAGTAACAATTGCTCACTCCCGTAACAATTGCTCACTCCCGCAACAATTGCTCACTCCAGTAACAATTGCTCACTGTATATAATATTTCCAAATTTTATATACGATTTCAGCTAGAATATATTTTAAATAACAAAGCAGGGTTAGGGGTTTTGGGGAAGGCAAAGCTTTTTCTGGAAAAACCCATATGACCTCTTTTGTAAATAAATTGATGTAAAATGTGTAATATTTTATCTTTAAAATAAATTAAAATTGAATTTTTATAAGGTACGCAAACACAATATGAAACAGAAACTTTCAATAAGTTAAAAAACTGTTTAGAAAAATGTCTCATGCTAACATTGTTAATCAATGATGTTTATTAAATTCTCTTATCAAAAACATAGTCTAGAATGTATTTTTTATGAATGTATCTCTTTCCTTCTGGCGTCAATATTTCTGAAGCTTTTATTTACCTTTAAAATACATAATTATTTATTAATACTACAATATAAATTTATTAGCTAACAATATCACAAAGCTTAAGAACCATTATAAAAGGAAAGATGTTTTTAAAATAACGAATTCTTATAAAAAATAATATCAAAGTGGACAAGTTACTTTGGACACATAGATCTCTAATATACAGTTTTCCTGAAGATTCAATATTTGATAAACAAATTTGGTTAGTAAGTTGAATTGAATAAGGGAGTTAAAGAGGTAAAATATTCAATGTCCAAAATAGGACAACATAAAAATTTGTGCATTAATGACACACAATACGAGAAATATAGTATTGTCCATATAGACAGTTGGTCTAGCTATATGGAATAAACTGGGAAGAACTAAAAATTGAACATGAGAGACATATTCATATAGATTAAAATGGTATTAAATGAACAACGGAAAAAAAAAGTAATTTAATAGATGGCCTTAGCCAGTTCTGAAGTATGTTCTAGAGCATTGTTTAACATAATCATGTAAAACCATAAAAAAATGAACTATTTATTTAAGCTATTTGGAGAGGAACCTAATCTTATTTTAAAATTCATATTACCGTTAATAACACATAAATCGTACACTTAACACATACAATAAATGAATATTTTAAAGATAAAATATTACACATTATACATCAATTTATTTACAAAAGAGGTCATATGGGTTTTTCCAGAAAAGCTTTGCCTTCCCCAAAACCCCCTAACCCTGCTTTGTTATTTAAAATATATTTTAGCTGAAATCGTATATAAAATTTGGAAATATTATTTACAGTGAGCAATTGTTACTGGAGTGAGCAATTGTTACGGGAGTGAGCAATTGTTACGGGAGTGAGCAATTGTTACTGGAGTGAGCAATTGACAGTCACAGTGAGCAATTGTTACCTGAGTGAGCAATTGACTACAACACCCAAAGTTTTGTATTAAAAATTCAAATAAGTGTTTGAATAAGTTTACTTAAACATATTTAAATATAAAAAATTTATTAATTATTTAGATAAAAAAACCAGCTTTTTGTTAATGATTATTAAGATAACTGCTGTTTTGTTTTGCTTTTGTGAAAATTAATACAGAAATCTTCCCTATAAATCACCACCATTTCTATAGCAGACAGTAGCACTTCAGACCAATCTTTACATGATGATAAGTGCTCTGATCAAGAGCAATCAAAAATAGATAAGAATTAAAAATTAACTAAAACTTTCAATCAAAATGTCTAAGGCATTTGAATACTCTTAAAAATTATCACTCAAAAGTCTTCCAAGCATTTAGCATGGTTAATAATGGAAATTGAAAAGATAAGCGATAAACCTCTGGCTGGAGTCATTGTGGAAAATATTCATAATTTTATCAGAGTATAGAAGCAAAAATTTAAGAGATGCAATTTGATTTCTAATGATAAAAATTTGTTGAATAAGGGATCAAAGAATTTAAACTTAAGAGTATTTCCAGTATTCGTCATATGTGAGACTCTCAGTTTGACTCAAGTTATTTGTTGATCAGAACGATTTATTCAAACAATTGAACTCATTTCTCAGTTAAGTTTATCAACAATTTTGGAGTTGCTTAAATAAAATTCAACATTCTGTCATTTTAGAAACATTTTGGCTTTACTAATCTTGTGTGGTAATTAAAATAACCTTTTAAATAGTTTTTAGCTGTTACCCTCATTTGGCAAAGAAGGAGGTTTGCTAATCAAAACATTCTTCCCATTAGTTAAAATATTTCTGTATTGTTAATATAATTAACAGAGAACCCGCTCTAAAATATTTTAGTCTATCGTGCTTTAGTTCTTTGATCTGGGACAAGATGCCTCATGGAACTGATTACAATTTATAATAAGAATCTGATAAATAAAAAAGAAATTAATTAGAAATAATCAAAAATGGAAAAATGTCTGAACAGAAGATGCCGTGTCACTCATCAAAAATGTAAGTTACAAAAAACATATCCAAATTTTTTATTTTACAGGGGTTGCACCTGGTAAGAGTGGTGGTGGAAACAGACAAACACTTCGCAGAACAGCTAAGAAAAATGGTGAAGGAGTATTAAATATGCAAATGATGATATCTTAAAAGGAACATGGAAAGACAATGAAAGTATTTTAGATTTACACTTTGTATATTGGCTTATTGTTTTTTCATTTATTATTGATCGAATTCTTATAATCATCTATTTTCCAAATTATTTATC
>ARYC01008865.1:0-21637 GCA_000711775.1 Oxytricha trifallax
AAGCTCTTACTAAAGCAAGGGATAGACAGTGCAGATTTATAATTAAGCTCGATGCAATACTGCTTGCTCAAGATCATGGTGCTTTTCGCCTCCCTCTATATTAAATGACATTAAGAGTCTACATTTAAGATTAAAGAGTTCCAAAGTAGCTACCTCTTATTCTTACACATGTTTGCAAAGGCATAGAAGAGCTGCACACTTTAGGGTATGTTCATAGAGACTTGAAGCCTGAGAATATTATGCTTGACTTTTCATCTCTCAGAGTAGTAATAATTGATTTCAATTGATCATAAAGAATTGAAGCTTCAGGACTTAGCAACGTTTATGGTACTCCTGGATACTTTCCAGAAAGGGAGGACTGGAGAGATGGTGATATTAAGTGGGATGTATGGGCTCTAGCAGCAATTATTGCTGAATGCGATATGCAAAGAAATGATTACTAAAGCTGTAAGAGAGAGAAAGATTCAAAGCAGAGAATACAGCAATATCTAGTTTAGAATAAGATAAAAGGTAAAATGAAAGATATGGCTGAGCAGATTATCTTAAGACCAAACCACAGTGCAGAGCAAACAATAGACTAAATGATCAACTGGATAGGAGATATCAAATTTAGAAAATTAGCACATGATGCCAAGGTATAGTTTTGAGTGAATAGTAAAAATAAAACCCCTCTAATACACACTACGATACATTACATTTAAACATTAAACCCCTACATAAACCCTATTAAACCCTAATAAAGTATGCACTAATAGTCAACTTTTATCAATCAAAAACTCAATCAAACTACTGAAAGGGTTTTGGGGTTTTGATTGCTTCACTCAACTACACAATTTCCTAAACTGGATAGATAGGTGTTACCTTTTACATTAACACTTAACAGTTCACCCAGATAACTCTCTTTTAAACTATTTTGAGAAATTATAACTCAACTCAAAGTGAAGGAGTATTTTATTTGGGCAGTTTGGGAGACTGAATAAGCATCACTTCAGATATATCGAATGGAATGACTAGCAGTTATCAAGTCTTCAATGCTTCACAATATGACTCTTTCTTTGCATCTTAAGCTTCCTCAGCTTCAATATATTAATACAAGACTAGCTTATTGAATGACAATTGTTCTATGATATTTCATAGGTAACATCATATTTATATCTTTCATCAACATATACAGCTGAAGCTTACTATGTTGCTCAATCAACTATAGTTATTACTTCATATAAAAAGTCCTAAAGAAATTGCTATATAGCTAATAATGGAGGAGTTTATAATTTGGTTAAAGCCAAGTTGACAGATTCAAACATTTAGTTTTATTAAAACGCTGCTCTAAGTAGAGGAGTCACTCGAGGAGATGCGAGTACTATTTAAATAACAAACTCTGAAATGTACAATAACTAGACCTATCAGTGCTAATAATCATGCAAAGTAAAAATCCTTAATTAATCATTTAAATAACTCTAATATTGCTAAAATATAATTGATTTGGGGAAATTGAAAAATAAAATAAATAATTCAAATATATATTAATCTAACTGCCACTAATTAGAGAGTTTGTAGATCAAAATTGATTCAGTAGACTGACCGTTATGTTTAAATGTGTCTCAGTTACTAATATTGCCGGTTGATGTTAATGTGATTTCCTGAGAAAAGATATTATGCAAATTTGGCAGACGAAGTCATAAAATCTCCCGTGTATTATAGAGGATTTGGAGGATTTGGAGGATTTGCCAAGATATTTTAAGAGGAATCAGTTTAAGAGATTTAATTATTATTAAAAGATTAAAAATATATATTAAATTAAATTAATCTTAAAATTTGGAGGATTTGGAGGGTTTGGAGGGTTTGCCGAAAGATAAATAGGGCAAAGTTATGTATTAGTCATATTAAAGAAGTGATTTATAATTAATATTAGCAATATATAAATAAAGCATTCTTAATGGAGCTTAGGATAAAGAGTCTATCGCAGTATTTCTAATATGCGCGGTTTGCTTGTATTGAACATTGAGTGATCTGATTTCTGCCGTGAATCTTTAGCCACTGTATTGCTCCGAATACCTGAGCTACTTTCCGGCTGTAACAGTAATATCGGCGAAAACTTGTAAAACCCATTATAGACAACTGTATCCTAAGGAGATCTGAGAGAAGATAAGAGACACGAGTTAAAATAGAAAGACAGAGTGGTTGTTGATAGCTCAGGTATTCGGAGCAATACAGTGGCTAAAGATTCACGGCAGAAATCAGATCACTCAATGTTCAATACAAGCAAACCGCGCATATTAGAAATACTGCGATAGACTCTTTATCCTAAGCTCCATTAAGAATGCTTTATTTATATATTGCTAATATTAATTATAAATCACTTCTTTAATATGACTAATACATAACTTTGCCCTATTTATCTTTCGGCAAACCCTCCAAACCCTCCAAATCCTCCAAATTTTAAGATTAATTTAATTTAATATATATTTTTAATCTTTTAATAATAATTAAATCTCTTAAACTGATTCCTCTTAAAATATCTTGGCAAATCCTCCAAATCCTCCAAATCCTCTATAATACACGGGAGATTTTATGACTTCGTCTGCCAAATTTGCATAATATCTTTTCTCAGGAAATCACATTAACATCAACCGGCAATATTAGTAACTGAGACACATTTAAACATAACGGTCAGTCTACTGAATCAATTTTGATCTACAAACCTCTCTAATTAGTGGCAGTTAGATTAATATATATTTGAATTATTTATTTTATTTTTCAATTTCCCCAAATCAATTATATTTTAGCAATAATGTGAATTCCGTAGCCATCCTCGAAATCTTTTGCAACTTTTTTGAGGAAGGCTCCAGATTTAGTTTAGTAATAAATTTAAATAATAATAATCTTCAATCTTTATCTATTTTCTATCTCGTTTTAACTCTCTCTTTTTTTATTAAATTTAGTTATGATCTATATAAATTAAGTTATAATTATTTTAAAAAAATTTTACTAAAATTTAAATTTATTAAATTTTAATGGCAAGATAACTTTATACAACACCTTATAAAATTAAAGTCTGATAATTTCAATTAAGTTATAGAGGTTTTCTGTATCCACTGTCTAACTATCTTAATAATATTGTTTATTCTTGTGGATTATGTAAATATAGATTGTAAAACACATAGTCAAATTATCTTTCCTTCTGGATGTTTCATCTTGTATGCTTTTTATTATATAAGGCCTTGAATAAAGTATTTTCTAGTAGCAAATCCTATAAATCCTCTTCGTTCACAACAGAGTTCGACCAAAATCATACCATAGCTATAAAAATCTTTAGCTCAATCTCCTCACTTCAATATGGTAGATTAAGGATGGTTATAAACACTTCCAAACTATTGCTCATCAATATCAGTCACTTCTATTCTTATGCAGCTTTTGAAGCTTTTTAATTATAGAACTTTTAAATTTTTTGATACAATAATATTTTCTGGATTTATATTGTTATGCAGAGAGTTGCAATATTGAAAAGTATTTGCATTGATAACATTTTTTTATTTGCAAGTGATATAAATTTTGTAAAAAATTTATTCTAATGTATAAGATTGATCTTTTGTTTCTATGACGACGTGAGTAAATGAGTAATTCAATCTTTAATACTAAGCCAACCAAATTTTATTTTTTATTTTTATTTTAAACTTGTTAGAGCACCGACAAATACGTGTCAGATTTAATTTATTTTTTTTATTGGTTGAATTTGCTTTTTAAGAACTTAATTGGAAATATTTTCTAGCAAATATCTAATCAGAATTTTTCTGTAGTGCAATGTTTACTTTACGACTTTACTTCATTATCTCTTGAACCATTTTACAACCAATAAGCTACTAACTTAAGATAGTTCTACTCGAATGGTAGATTTAATCTTTTAATTTTATGGAATCAAATTTGTTATGAAGTTTCTTATTTTAATTAATATTTTTCCAAGCTTTTTTTTATCTTAAATCTTTCTAGTTATTTATCTTAATTTGCTTGATGAAATTTTATATATTTATCAGTTATGTAAACTGAACATTTAATAACTTTTTCAATCCAAAGTTCTATATCGTTGTGTTAAAAACCGTATTTTTTTATTTTGTGAGAAGAATTTTTTTATATTCATATAAAGTGGGCATTAAAAAGTTACATTTCAAATTTTTTTTCTTCTGTATTTAACTTTTCGGAACTGATATTTATTTTAATGTGATCTTAAACATTCTTGATAAGAAAATGATTTTCTACATAAGCAATTTAGCAAGTGTACAAATCTCCAAAAGCTGGTTCATCAATTGAATTTAAAATATTAGTTTGTGATGATGTTTATTTTTTATCTTTTTACAATTATATTTATATCAAAGAATATCTAGAGTCTTCTTTATCATCTGATTTATTAACTATTTCAAAAGGTTCCTTTTCTTTATTTTCTTTCAAGAAATCAGAAGCAATTAATTATTAAAACGCTCTTTATTCTGTTTCAAAAACAGAACCACTAATTTTTGTATTTTTTTCTTACTACTTTAGACTATGACTTTTTATATTTAATTTATCTATTATATTTATATATTTAAAAAAAAGATTAATAAATAAAAATAAAGAATATAATATATTAAACATAAACATTTAATTAAATGTACAATTTTAAAAACATAAGTCTAATTTTTATAATTAATTTAAAAGTAGTAAATGGAACAAATTTTAATTATAAATGATAGATTTTTATTTTTTATGATAATTCTTACTTTTGTTTTGTTTGAATTTAATTTCGAATATTTTGATTATTAAATTACTCAGTGAAAATATGTTCCTAAATAAAGTATTTTATATTAAGGGCATTACTTTAATTGGTAGAAAGTGATACAAAAGTAATTTAAATTTTATTACTTTTTAATTGGTTTTCAAAATTCCTAATATAACCTTAATTAAAAATGAATCAGAAAAGACGATTTGGAGATCAAACAATAAAGTTAACACCTCATGAACTTATAATGAGATTTAGATTCAAAAAATACATCTATGACTTTTTAGTGTATTAAGTTTATTTATCTTAGCTTAATTTATTTTAGTTGAGATTTTTTTACATTCGTAAGAAAATTATAAAATTTAAATATAATTTGTAATTGTAAAAATGCGATATTTATTTCATTAAATAAAATGCTCCATTAACTCTTCCTTCAATTCGCTAAATTTAGGTATGGTACTAATATTTATCGCAAGATAGTTTAGAAATTTGGTTTCATGTTTCAAAAATAACTTGTCTCTTCTTACAAAAGTAGAAAGTTCGAGGATTTCATTATTTTATTTACAGTTATTAGTTTTTGGAATTTTGGTGCAAGTAAAGCATATATTAATATGACAATAATCAAAAATGTGTCTTGTCTTTCATCACCAGTGTAGATTTCGGGTAAATCTGAGAGATGCTAGTCAACAGTTGCTTGCATCTATGGCACAAAATATCTGTAGGATATGAATGAAGATACCTGTAATCAGTGAGAAATATCTAGTTAAAGTCATCTTGGAAAGCCCACTCTGTCTTTAGAGAGAGGAATCTGTGAACGATTCCATTTTAATGAAGCTCTTTAATTGCATTAATTAAGCCTAAGATAAACTGCACTTTAGATTTCTTGCATTTTGTTTATTGAAACACCTATGCTAGTGATTTATCGAACTCTCTTTGCTTTAAATGAATTCCTTCATCACTCCAATAAATTGCTTGATAAATATATTATAATTTACACTTATTTTAACTTTTTAAATGCGCGATAATTTTAAATTCATTCTAAAGGCTTTGAATAATGTTAAAGTCTTTTTCAAGATCTTTGAAAATAAAAAGTTTTTGGACCATGGATTATTCTAACTTTCTAAGGCTTGATTTAATTATGTTTTAACTTGATGAAAAATTGCAAATCAAGTCAACATCATATTTTATGTTTGGGTGCACTAGTAATTAACTTCAAAATCTAACAAGAAATCAATGAAAAGAATTACAATTTTATTAAAAACGCATGATCAATAATTCGTTAAGAAACTTATTTCTTTCATAAATATTTATGTCTGAGAATTTTTTGTCGCAAATGAGGCATGGATACTTGCCCTCTATTTTTAGCTGCTTAAATTTACCATTAATCCTTTTGTGAATGTGTCTCTTAAGCTCTGATAGAGAATAAATTTACTTGAATAAATTTGACTATTATAATGTTTTCGATTTTTTATGTTTGCTCTAGGCTCGACTGGATCTCCTTGCTTACCATTTGATATAAAAATTTATGTATTAGTCATCTCCCTTCTTCGCTTGTTTTAGTATAGCAGGATGATTAATTAATGTCTTGGAATTTGGGGTTTGTTTTATATTAATGTCTTAAGAAATTTAGCTAAAATTGTAAATATTAGAGTTCGATGATAAAGATGAAAATTTTCTTCTCATTTTTAATTAATACTAAAAATTTATATATTAATGACTCGTAATTAATTTAAAAATTTATAAAATTTTATGGATTATATTAATCAACAAACTAGCTTTAAAACACGATATAAATAAATTTATTTCTCTGAAATTAAAATTTTATGTATTAGTTTATATATATATATTTGTTATTACAATATATAATTTTTAGAAATAAATGTCATAATTCAGATATGGGATTTTGTAAGTGCTTAAATTAAAATTTTGAACCATTTTCATAGCACAGAATATTGACTTAATGGACTTAATAAATATTTCAATATAATTTATATTGTAATACCTAAATTAATTAAGCCAATTAAATTAACTTATTTATGTCTTAACCCAAAATCAGCCAATTAAATTTTAAAGCTAAATTAATAAAAAAATAGTAAGACATAAATGTTCAGGGACATGAATTACAATCTCGAGAACAATTAGCAAAATCTCAAGAAAGAAAATTTTACAACTTTAGAGGGAAGTCTCAATATGAAGCAGGATTGGTATAATCACCTAAGATATTCTTTCATACGAATTATTTTCATGTTATATAGGGATATCACATGCCAGTTTTTAAGAAAACAAGCATGAAATTTGTAAAGGACGTCCTCTCAACCAAGAAAAAACTACTCAAGTCTGCTTACGTTATATATGTTTCCGTCCCAAATTATCCTGGATTCAGTATGAGCAACATATTTAATAATGTGAGAGATGATCATGTGCTTTTATAATATCTGGACATTTATGATGGGGTCACTGATCTTCCCGATAAATACTTTTTTTATGGGGTACTCGCAACTATCAAGAAGGATTGGCTTACATAAATAATAAGAAAATAGTAGGCTAGAAATCTTTATGCCGATAAAGAGATGAAAGGGGATTCAATAGAGATAAGCGAATTATTCGTATTAAGAAATTTAATCAGTACCTCACTTTCAAGTAAGTGAAAATATAAATATATGTCTTTGTAGAAAAAAAGGGAAGGTTTATCAATGCTGAAGACGAAGTCAAATGGAAGGAAATAGCAGAAAAAATAGAAAAAGGTTCGAAATTTCTACAATCCTTGGAGGCGAGGAAATATAGATTTTAAAAAACCCGCATATAAATTTAAGTCAACCCAAGATGAAAAAATGATGATGAGAAGTCCTCCTTCAAAACGCATGCATTTCAACTAATGAAATTAATTAATTTTGTTGTCAATTTAATTTATGAATTAACAATTTCTATTTTAAATATTTCTGACACACTTTGTTTTAACTAATTTAAGCAGTTTCTCTCACTTTTTATGCAGTCTTACTTTTTAATTGACATAATAGACTATGATACAGCATGTTAATATTTATATTTGCTTAATTTAAACTCCTTGTTGATTAGCAATTTCCTATAATCATGCTTCACTCTGGAAAATATATTTTTAATGCACTTAAATTTTAAAGAATATAAAGCATTTAATAAAAGTCTTAATCCTTTATTGTCTGCTGCTTCCTACAAAAAATTTGAGTGATATGCTCTCATATTATCAAGAAATATTGTCAATTTGCTTTTCTTTGTAGTTATGCAAAAGATCCTCTAATATATGATTTAGATCTTTAATTTTAATTGAATTTTTTAACTATCCTAAATGCTTCAAGTCCATTTCTTTGGATTCTTACAACCAAAGCTGCTAGGGTATATAGTGTTAGACCTTGAATTTTTAATTCTAATTTTTAATATTTAGGAGCCCATGACTTCCAAGATTTTTAATGAGCGTTAAATATTGTTTCATCATAGTAAAAATTCTTTTGATTTTAACTTTCTAATTTTTTTAAGTTCAAAGTTCACTCTTAGCAAATCAACATAAATTAAATTATATTTATGCTCTGTTAAATTGTAGTAACTCTTACAAATCTTGCCTTTCTTCTTATATAAATTACGAAGTGCAGTATAAGAAATCTTAATATTTAGAAATTTACGATGTAAAATAATCGCTCGTTGCTTTAATGAAAGTGTTATCTGCTCTTAAAGTGTTTAGTACGCTATTAAAAAATTTATTTGCTTTAAAGTTTTTATGGTTTTTTAATTTTAAAGTTTTAAACTAATTTTAATGTTTTTTTTGTTTTTATCCCGAGAATATTTGACAATTATTATAGTCACAAATATTTTATTGTTAGGTTAACATTAAGGTTTTCTGTATCACAATAGACAAACATATTTCAATATATTCTCTTATTAAAA
Source organism: Oxytricha trifallax (assembly GCA_000711775.1). Lineage (NCBI taxonomy): Eukaryota > Ciliophora > Spirotrichea > Sporadotrichida > Oxytrichidae > Oxytricha > Oxytricha trifallax. Next base: position 8,666 of record ARYC01008865.1, read on the forward strand.
AGATATACATATTTAAGAATAAGTAAATTTAAATTAAAATTATGATTGAAAAACTGCTAAATCTAAGTAAAATTAATCGATGAAGAACTCCCTGCAAGTCAACAGACTCGATAGTTTGCTCATAAGCTATTTTACTAATGTCATGGCAGTGACTAACAAAGCCAAGTTAGTCAATGAATATAAGCAGAAACAGTAGCAGAAAATCTAATAGAAGATAAAGTAGAATTAGTACTCGATATTGGATGAAGAAGATGATGACCCAAATGACAAAGCTGAAGACTAAAATCAGCATTATCTCAAATTGCTCTAAGAATTGGAAAAATGTAAAGACAGAAATAAGCAATTAGCTGATGAAGTAAGAAAGCCTTGGGAAGATTTACCTCAAGACACACTATCAAAAAAAGAAGAAAAGGAAATCATGATATTGTAAAAAGAAATGGATAAACTAGAGAGAGATGCCAACGTTGCAAGACTACTCGAGAAGGATAAAGAGTTGCAAAAAGCTAAAATAGGCAATATTGTGGGTATCCTTAGAATAAGCTGGTAACTTAAGAAGATCAAAAAAATTAACTCATACCTGAACTGAGGAAAATATCCAGACAATAGTATTAACAGAAGTGAAACAACTAGACATTTTTAAGAAACGTTTAGAAGATGAGAAGAGACATTTTAGTGGAGATAATCTCACAGAATAAGAAAAGAAGATTCAAGCTTTGAATGAAAGATTGTATGAATTGCCAATAAACTCAGATAAAGAGTAGAGAAAGCTCAAGTTTATCATAGAACAGATACTTATGAGAACGATCAAGGTAAGCTTCTCAAAGATAGAAGAATGGCTGTTCAAACTAAGAGGTATGAAGGGGAAAAAATGGTACTTACAAAAGATGAGTAATGGGAGCTTTTTAAAATCAAATAAGGCAACTGCACATTTTGTCGCTAAGATTAAGAAAACCTAAAAAAAGAAGAACTATGATCAGGTTTTAAATTCTAACCTCATATAACGACTCTTTTTTACTTCTAATATTTATTCATTGAATAACCAAGATGACTTTATTCAAACTAAAGCTATAGAAGCAATTATAGATATAAAATCTAAACAAAAAAAGAAAAATATACTAAGAAATATAAATCATCGGATAGTGAAAGTGCTTCTAGCCAAAGCTCAGAAGATGAGATGACTGATGCTGAAATTTAAGAAGCTTAAGAATTGCTGACAGCTGAAAAAAAGTAGAGTCTTAGTCATAAGCAATAAAGAGAGAGTTTACCCATTTATTCTTATAAAGATTAACTAATTGCAGTATTTAATTAGTTTATTTAAATATTATTTAAATATTATTAAATTGATGATTAAGAGATCATTAAGTTCTGATTATAGCAGGAGAAACTGGTTCTGGTAAAACAATCTAACTAAATATTTGCATGAAATAGAATTTAACAAATTTGATAAAATTGGCATTACTTAACCAAGAAGAGTAGCAACAATGAATGTTACAGCTAGAGTATGTTCTTCTGCAATTGTAAATCAAAATTACTTATTTTAGGATGAGTTATCATAATTATTGTGAAAATAAAATGTTATTTTTTTTAAAAAATTTATATATTATTATTTTTTTCTATATTTATATTTCCATAGACAATTTAATTGAGAGATTTATAAAAGATGTTGATTAAATTTGAATACTGATTTGAATTATACATTTTATTCATGATTAGTTGTTAAAATTTATTAGTTCTCACCATTATTGACCAGAATAGCCAGTGTTATACATACCCATAACGATTTTTGGCATAGTACCTGGTTATGGCATGATTGCTTGCTATCCATTCCCGAAATTTAAGTTTATTTTTAGAATAAATAGTTTTTTGTATGTTTAAATTGTCTTGCCTTTTTGGGAACAAGAAGGAGATACTTTGGATTGGATCATTTATAGTTTGTTTGGCAAGTTATGCTAACTTAGTCTCTTCCTTCTTCTTGATGTCACCAGTTTACTTTTAAACAGTTTTAACTTGAGGGAAAGATCCTTAACGAATTGAATGAAGTAAGGCATGAAATACTCGTGAATATCGCATCTCCAAACTACTTTAAGAGCAGCGTCTGGCCCGTCCGTCTGGCTTAACTAATTCGTAGCAAGTGTAAAGCATTACATCGAAAAGTTTTTTGTCTTGCATGTAATTAATGTGTCTCAATAGATCTTCAGCAAGTGATGGATCTCTACTTTCGGCAGCGTTTATAAAAAGTTCATCCTTCTTTGAAATATCATTTGATTGTTGGAACTTTTTATTCTTTCTGTAAAGGTGAGCATCTTTTCTTCTGCAATTTAGGATATCGTGTCTTTCAAAATCACTTGCTAACTTGAGAGACTCAAAACTATCAATTTGATTGTGTTAAGCTTTCATAGTCTTCATTTTTAATATAAATTTCATTTAAAATTTCGATAACTGGTGAAATGTTTTAGGCTTAAACTTTCTTCAGGATAGAGGTAATCAAAGCAATATATTCTGTTCTCTTCATTACTTGCACGAATTTAGTAAGATAAACTTTTGTTGCCAATAATCTAAGGAGATCGTTAAGAAGCATTGGCTCTTCTTCAAGATAGAAGACCATGGCTCTGTCATAAAAGTCATGATTAGAAACATAAACAATATTGTGTGAGAAAGTATCATGTTTCCAGGCCGAAGGTGAATGTTAAATATAAATTAAAAATTTCCATTTTGGTTAATAACAGCTTAATCAAATTGACTGTATTAAGTATGTAGGAAAACACACTCTGACAACATTTAATATTGGTCACAAGCTTTGGAATTTGGATTTTCCAGAATATGTTCGAATATGATATCATAATATTTGTGGATTATACTTAGCATAAATAATTCTAAGTTCGGTATAATTACCTTAATGGCCTCTTTTTCAAGACTTATACCTGCTCAACAAGAGAAATAATATCTTCATAGAATACTAATCTTTCGTTATGCTGGATAAAATCTTCTAGATGATCTGGCAAGATAATGATTTAAGACCACGGATATTAGCTAATTTGAATTCCTTAGCTCTAACTGATGCAAAGCAAACTTACTTCCATACTCTTGGAATATCAGCTACTTTTCATATTCATAAGCAGCTGGACATTGCTTTAGCTTAACCAAAGCTTGAGCAAGTTTTTGATTTGTAACAACGTGAGAGTATAAAATTCTAGCTGCTTTATATAACTTTTCGTCATACTTCTGTTTCCACTTTTTTAAATATCAGCTTGATTTGCCTTGGTGATAAAAGTTTCTAGTTCTGGTAAATCACTTTGTCCACATTTAGCACAATCGGAAATAATTTTAGAATCAATCATTTGTTTTTAAATATGCTTCCTGCCATCAAAAGATAAAGGACAAGTTCTTCATAGCAATCTTGATAAATTATTATGATAAAAAATGATTCTCGACAGTTACAATAACCAAAGCGTAAAATTAAGGGATTTTTAACATTAATAAAAGCATCAATAGCCTCCCTTATTTATAATTAGTCAAATTAAGCTTTACCGAATTCAGTCCAGATGTCTGGCTTGTTGTTTTTCTCAGCATCATCTGTTGCACCCTTAAGATTTTGCAAGTTTTCAATAAGGACTCTCACAGCTTCAACATGCTTGCCTAATTTCTTATAAATACAGAGTGCTTTATTATAAAGTTGATATTGATAACAGCAAGGATCAACAAGAATTCCAAATTCTTGTTGTTTGCAAAATCTGAATTGAGAAAAACACTCAATTTTTTTCATGAAGTTCAAGTATATTTGGCATATCAGCCTCAATAAATGTCTTGACTGTTGTTAAATCTTTATCAGCATTCAAAACTCCAAAACCCTTTCAGTAGTTTGATTGAATTTTTGATTGATAAAAGTAGACTATAAGTGCATACTTTATTAGGGTTTTAATAGGGTTTATTTAGGGGTTTAATGTTTAAATATTAGTAATTTAAGTGAGTATAACAAGCGAGTTTTTAAAATATTTCACACAAACATAAGCTTAGAGTCATGTGGCAGTTCTCTGAATTTTGTCTTTCTAAGTTGATTTTTTATAGTTTCTATTGTTTGTTAATTCTCTTATCTTGGCTTGATAATAGTTGAGTATGCAAGTTCTCTGAGACCTCCATTTATTTTATTTTTATCGAGATATTGTTTGATTCTCTGCTTAGAATCTCTCTCACCCCTGCAGCTAAAGTAATCGTTTCTTGGCATGTCGCTCTCTATTATTGTTACTGCAAGAGCCCAGATATCCCATTAAGTGTCTCCATCTCTCCAATCCTCTCTCTCTGGAAAATATCCAGGAGTGTCGTATAAATTTCCATATGAGAGGCTTGCACTCTTTGAGCTCTGTTGAAGTCAATAATATAAACTCTGAGAGGCTGAAAGTTCATCATGATGTTCTCTGGCTTTAAGTCTCTATGAACATAACCTAGCTTGTGAAGCTCTTCAATTCCTTCAACTATCTGCTATACTATCTAGCTAATTTATCTCTGACATCTATTGTCAGATAAGAATTCTCTGTAAGTCATTTCTAATAAAGGAAGCCTGAAGGCTACATGATCTTTACCAAGTAAAATAGCATCAAGCTATATGATATGCCTGCACTCATTTAACTTTGCCTTTTAAAGAGTATAATACTCATTAGCGAATTCCATTTATAACTTGTCATCAGCAAGGAAGTAATTGAAATGATATATCTTGTAAGCATATTACTCATCTGTAATGACTCTCTTATCTATTTTTTCTTCAAGAGTGAGGTAGCTTCCTAGGCAAGAATCTAAGTCAATAATTTTTATATGGGGAATCTTAATTGCCTTATTTTAAACATGATTTTATTGATCTCAGAGACTGGAATGTCCTTGACTGCTTTCTTCATTTGAACTTACTTCTAGACTTCAACTCTAAGATACTCTACTAGGTTTCTTGATCTTCTCTTTTAGAGGAATCTATTCCCTGTAGGTTCATGAATAAAGACAAAACTTTAATTGTGCTTTTTCTTTAAGTGCACTTTGAGGTCTCTAGTATGAGAATATGGCTTCTCACAGAACTCACAGACATACTTCCCATCTTTCTTTTAATGCTTGAGATATAACCTTGGCATATCGTTGTGTATATCTCTCAAGTGTCTCTTATAAGTTGACTTGTAAGGGAAAACTTTATTGCATTCTTTGCATTAATAGTCAACTTTGCTTGGTATTTATTAATTCTCTATGGCGAGTTGTTTAACTTCTTCCTCAATTTGTACAGCTTCTTTAATAACCTCCTACTTAACTTATATTTAAATCTCAAAGCTAGACTGGTCAAAGTTGTCATTAGAAGGCTCCCACTGAGAACCAGCGTCTCTGGTCTCTACTTTTTTTGGTTGCTGGAATGATAACTTTTATTGACATGATCCAAGTAATGGCGTTCTTCTTAACAGGCTAGCGCTCATTTAAGTTTGCAGATATATTTTATTATAATAATGATTAAATATACCTTGATAAGCTATAATAGGAGAGTATAAGGCACTCTGGTAGATTCTTTGTTGAGAGGTAAGAAAATTAACTAACCATAAAAATCTGTAGGTTGACATATTTTATGAAAATTTTATACATTTTAGTAAATTAAAATACTCCTAATGAAGTTTTGTTTCTCTAGGAGGTCCTCCAAATAAAGTTTGAACTTAATTTGGAGGACCTCCTAAAATAATTAAACATTATTAGGAGCAATTTAATGGAGATAGATTGATAAAAATGGAAATCAATCCGTAAAACTTGGAGCAAGTTTTTCAATGCTTCTCCGTATATCTTTTCAAGGTTGATTTTAGTAGGTCCTCCCTATTTAGTAGTAAGATTTTAATAAACTTAGAATGGATATCCATAATTTTAAATTTCATTAGCATTTCAAGAAAGAGGAAGCAAGATGGAGTCTATGAATGATGCAATGAAGAGAATTTAATCTCAAGATTTAATAGGAAAATTTCGAAGTAAAGAGGACCTTTATAGATATTTGGTATAGCAAGGTAAGTTCTTAAGTAAGATTAATAAATCCATTATAGTTGGATTGTTCTTGCCGACTTAGGAGGGAACTAAAATCTCATTCTTAAAAGCCTTACTGAGTGAAGAGAAAAAAGCTTTTAAGTCTAATGAAATTAGGATGATAGAGATACCTAACTACCCTGAAATATCAGTGACAAACCTATATGACGATGCTATGAGTGATCCGGACGTAGCTCTCTACCTTCCATCAAAGCTACAGCTCTCTAATAAGTTGCCAGAGAGAAACTTCTTCTTTGGTGTTCTTGCAACTCTGAAACCTGAGTACTTAAATGAAGTTATTTAAGAAGCTCACAAGAAACGATACAGCATCTCTCCTGAAGAAAAAGAGAAGCAAGGTATTAAAATAAGTGATACCTGGCTGTAGGAACTTCAAAAGCATCCTTTCATCTCAAGTAAGCTTAGTCTTCTAACTTTATAGAAAAACCTGGTACTGCTATATACTTGATGAAAGAGCGCAGCAAATTAAACAGAGAGAGAAAGTCTCAAGTAAAGCATGAATTGAGTAAGAGACTCTTCAAAGATTTCTAAAAGCCAGACGAGATGAACATAGATGCAGGGGCTGGCACTAAGAGAAGAAACATGGGCCCAAGCAAGCCTTAAGAGGAAGAAATGAAAGAGAAGCCAAATCCCTTTACGGGCAAATTTAATCTGTGATCTTATTTATTCGTTTAAATCTAAAACTTATTTATATACACAAAATCTTCTTTCTCTTGCGCATACTTTAGGTTTCTCATCGCTGACTCTCTTAGCAGCACTCTTTATAAAATCGACTGCAAATCATGCATCAGATGGAAGAGCAGCAATTTCTTGTAATGAACTTTCAATAATCCCCAATATGATTCAATTCCATTGAACTAAGGGCTGTAAGGAACATTAAATACAGGTGTTATATTTAGTCTTTTATTTTCCTTCCTTGAGTCTTTAGTTTTATGAACTGACAAGTTATCAACGAATATAGAATAATCTCTTATTCAGCGTACTTATCTCTGAGTTATTGCAAGAACTTAATATATTATTCAGTCTTTATAGAACGAGGGTGAATAACATAAGTCTCGAGGCCACTATCTTCACTTATTCCACCAAGAATAGCATGAGTTTATACCTTAACCTTTTAGTCATAAACTTCTATATTACTATACCTCTTGTACCAAGACCTTGATATAAAGGTATTGAATGTAAATACAGCTTCATCAGCGTGTATAAACTTTATATTATGCTCTTAAGACCTCTGCATTTAATCAAATATATAATTTAAATTAGTCTTATAAAATGGAACATTAAAGTCAATCACTCTCTTAATGCGATTGACTGTCTTGTAAGATATTCCGTTATTTTTATATGTTAGCTATAGATTAAGCAGATTTGTAAAGCTCAGGAAATTGGCGATGAAACATCACAGCCCTCTAGGCTAAAGAGAAGTGAGCCCAGTATTTAAGAGTCTTATAATTTATAAGATAATCGATATGATGCTGCTAAAATTTTGAGGCTTAGAATCAAGATGCTATCTCTTTAAATTAAATGCTAATAGACAGTGAGACCTCACAGTTGCTGGAGATTTATGGAGTAGCCTTGACGTAGACGTAAAAATCACAACAGGCTTGAGCTATTCACTATATTTATCACAACTTAAACAATAAATCTATATACTCACTGTCATAAACTGACCCCAAACCTCGCTTATACTTACTTAAAATACAAATATTTAACATTAAACCCCTACAAGGGTTTTGGGGTTTTGATTTTTTGGTTTCTGATAGAGCAGTATGAACAACTTAGTCTTTGACTTATTTTCTGTGTGGGTTGTCATCTTTCAAAACTACAGCCCTAAACTCTGGGCTTTGTCTCTCAACTAAATATCTTGCTTGCATTCTACAGAGTTAGTTTCTGTTTGTAACTTCAACAAGCCCCATATTTCATGAAACTTATCTCTCTTTTAAGCAATGAAAGCAATAACTTGATTTCTCTTTTCACAGTATTTACCCTAAACTTACTGTCATAATATGGATTGTTGATAAGGAAGGTTTGTGGGTCCTTGTTGATATTAATATATATTTCATAGCCATGGCATTTACTATTAAATAGTAATTAATTTTAAGAAGAGTAATTAAGAAAAAAAATATTTAATTTTTTAAAAAACTTTTTAAGATTATCATTTAAACAAAACTATAAATAATGATAGTGAAGATATGGTTCTTAAAATTCTTCTTCATATCTAGCCTTAAGCCATTCTTGAAGAATTTTAAGTTTACCTCTCTTTTCAAAATCATAAACCAATTCTGGAATTGGGCATACTCTCCCTGAGTTAAGGATTTGCTTAATATAGACTTTATCACAATCTAACTCAAGAATCAGTCAAAATAGTTTAAAAATTACGAATATTTAAATTCTAAATATATGACTAATTATAAAATGAAGCATTATTCAAACATTACTATAATTATTTTTTAAAAATTCTTTTGTTTTTTATATTATTATAATTAAAATGGGCTCAAGTGATAAAATTGATATTTTTACTACTTGAGCCCATTTCTTATATATTAATTAAATATGTAATTAAATCTAATAAATAAAAAAAATATTATTTATTGAATATGTAATTACTTCTATACCAAAATCAAATTAGGTTTATTCATATTTTTATATTTTAGGTGAATAATTTGTTTTATATATTAAAAATGTTTAATTTTTAAGTTTTGATACTTTTATTAGAAATTTATTTCATAATTACTCATGTTAATTTTCAGGAATAAATCAAACAAACTTAGTTTTAATTAAAAGCAAACTTAATTTCTATTTCTTATTATTAAAAAATACACTTCAAGATATTAATTTAAAATATTAATATATAAAATTTACTCAAGTAGTAAAACGAACTATGTAATAAATTTTAAATTCTTAATAAATAAAATTATTTTTATAAAATAAATTGATTTCAAATATAAAGTATTCGAGATTTTAAAAATAGATATAATATATATTTCTTTGTGTTTAAAGATTTTTATATTCCAGATTTTTATACTATTTTGACTGAATAATTCCAAGTACCTTTGGATTAGCAAAGTTATTAACTTTGAAAAGATAGATTTCAATAAACTTATTTTGATTCAAAATTTCAAAACCCTTGAAGTAGTTTGAGTTATAAAAAGCTGCAATTAACGAATATTTTATTAGAGTTTTAATAGGATTTATGCAGGGGTTTTATGTTAATATATAACTAATTTAAGTGATTATATACGAGGTTTGGAGTCAATTTATGACAGTGAGTCTTTAGATTTATTGTTTAAGTTGCCTTATTGATGCGATTATTATAGTGATTAACTCAAACCTATTCTAAATTACACACCTATAGCAAGACTACTCCATTAAGCCCCAACTACTGTTAGGACTCATTGTGTATTGGCATTGAATTTAAACAGATTACACCTTAATTTTAAGCCTAAGAGACCTTTAAAATTTTAGGAACATAACATCAATAATCTTATTAATAATAAATTTCTTAAATACTGGGCTCATTTCTCTCTGGCCAATAGAGCTGTGGTGCTTCATCGCTAATTTCCTGAGCTTCATATCTCTGCTTAGTCTAAAGCTAACATTTTTATAGAATAATCGAATATCTTACAAGACAGTTAATCTCATTAAAAATCAAAAACCCCATAATGAAGTTTATAAGTGCTTTAATTTGTAGAGTATAGTTGAGGTCTTATTGGGGTTAGTGGAAAAAATGCAGGTTTTATGTGAAATTTAAGTAAATTTTATGTATATTGGTTTATTTAACTGAAATTTTTTTTATCTACTTGTCTCTATGGCATCTCTTGAATTTCGCTGTCTTTAATGCCTCAACCATGTCGTCTTATGATTACCTAGGATAGGAGTGAGCTCTCACGATTATCATCTCTACTATGTTTCTAATTTCTTAGCATAAATCTTCTGACTTTATAATATTATAAGCTAAACTAATTGAATGTTTTTCATGCTTAATACCAAAGTAAGACTTGACTTACATATCACCTTCTAATATTATAGCAGCAACTGTCCATACATCTCAATAAACTGAGTCATTGATCTACTTTTCTCGAATTGGGAAGTAACCTGATGTCCTAAGAACCTTTGCTGATGTTCAATCTTTGTTACAATCTTTTATCTTAAGGCTTTATTGAATTCGATAACTACAACTTCTAAAGGACAGAGGTTCACCATTATATTTTCAGGCTTTAATCTCTATGAACATATCCAAGTTCATGCAACTTCTAGACATCCTTAATCATAACTGATAGTATATCATTCAAGTCATCCGAGTATCTGTTTTGATATAGATAGTCTCTAAGAGTCATTTCATATTTCTTAAGCCTTAATGCGATAAAACCAAAGCCTAAAATAACACCGTCTAGCTTATGCAAGTTCTTGCAATCTCTTTTTTAAGCCTCTTTAAGAACTATATATTCGTTGGCGAATTCATTCTGATACTGCTCATTCTTAATGAGATAGCTGAAAGAATTTACTTGTATGCATACTCACAACTACCATTAGTTTTGCCTTATTAGGTAAGTATAGATTCAAGTAGTGTTCTATGCAACTGCTAATATCAACAGCATATAATGCATGAATATACAAAGCTCTCTCTTTGAAACAAGCTAAAAACTTATTGCTTGCAGGTAGATTCATTTACTCATTTCATTTCTACCTCTAGAGCTTCTCATGCAACTCTCTTTAAGATTCAAGAGTATTTTAATTTTCTTGGCAGGTATAAATTATAAAGTCTCATAATCTTATATTATAACTCGCTTAAATGATATTTTTGCATGTGTCTTTTAATTTTAGTTGAGTAAATGTAAGACTTCATGCACATCATGCACTGATACCTGCCATCCACCTTGCCAAGCTTGAAATAAATCTTCGCTTTACCAAAATGTATATTTCTTTAATATGGCTCTTCAAGCTTTAATCAGTTGAGAAAAATTTTAACAATCATTGCATTCAGAGTTTTTAACTTTTCAATTGGTTGCTGTTCTTTTAGCTCCTCAATATATTCAATCTATATTTAAAGCACTATCTCTACTCTCCTCTTTTAGTTTTTTACTTTAATGAAAAAGATCTATGCTTCAAAACTCTTAAGGTCTTAGCTCTGCTTCCTTCTTAACATCAATAATTCAGGATTTTTAGTGATGCCAAAATTGAGCTATGATTATCTATTGCAAAGAGAAACTGCTTTGCGATTTAAATTAGCAGCCAGGTTTAAATTCTAATTTATTTTATAAAGCTCTAAGGGCCTTACTAGTCATAATAACTCTGTATAGGAATTGGCACTGCAACAATAATGATTGATTTAGTGGTGTTAGATGTCATATTTAACTATATTATTTTTTAATTAATTGTATGCTTAATATTTAAAATTTTGATAAACTAAATAATTTGAAATTTAAGTGAAATGATTAAGCAAAATTAAAATTTGCTACTAATAATCATAAGCTATTCAGCTTATTAAGTTCTATATTTAATCTTAATCCTTTTTGTTTTTATCCCTCATTCTCTTAGCTTCCCACCCAAACAATACCCAACCAGGTCTCCTATTTAACCATCTACCGTAGACATCAATGAAAGCACCACCGGGACACAACTGCTCTATCATTTCGTAAATCTACTTGGGCTTTTGAGAAGCTGTTCTTCTAAGCTCAATAAAACCATTCTAAACTTTTTGTAAATTGAATCGCTGTTCAAGGTACTCCATATCTCCCTTAACGCCAACTACGCATTCTTCAACACAGTGTTAGAAGTATCTTCCAAGCCCGTGAATTAAACTCTTCCCATCATCAGACTTAAACCATTCAACATAAGTGACGATTTTATATCCTAGACCCACCAGATAAGTCTCACACTAATTTCTCATAGCATTAGTAGTCTACAAGAAAACAAATCCTTTATCTTGAATGAGTTCGATTGGAGTTGAAAGTATTTCAGTGATAGTCATACAGTTGTAGGGCAGGTTTAGTCCAGTTTTGGGATGTGGTGGGTCAGACATGATAACGTCAAATAATTTACCATTAAATTTTTTCTTTAGTCCACTTTCTGAGCTTTATCCATTCTTCATTGTCTGTGAGGTCTGCTTCAAATGCTTCTATTTATGGATCCTTATGATGCTTCTATTTTAGTGATACACCAAATCTGCTTTGTGAGAGTATCTCTTGCCGCATTTGCACATATGTTGTTTTTTGGCAACTTCCACTGCCTTTTGCTTTTTATGATGTCTTCTAATGTGAGTGTGCACGTTTGCCTTCTTAAAGCTTTTGTATTTTTACTTGCAGCTACTGTAGTATGGCCACTTAAATTTACCATCAATTCTTTTCAGTATCTATAGTTTGGGCTTCTTTATACTCTTATTGTTCATTCCTGAGTTATTGGGTAGGATATAACTAAATAATTATTAAGTAATTATAAATAAAAAAATATTTACTTTTTATACATAAATGTCATATTACTGAAATTAGAATGACCAATTCCTGAATATTGGCAGTCTATAAAAAAGACTTGATGACTAATTCCTGAAAAATCGTTGACGAATTCCTAAATGATAATTTCTAAATTATTATTAATAATTAATTTAATTAATTATAGCCAAATATTTTACCCTATTAACTTTTAATATATCAATTTTCTCAATAACTTCAAATACCAAATAAATTATAGAATATATATTAGCTTTAAAATTTTTGAAATTAAAAATAGTTATACAAGAGTATGAACTTCTTCAAATTTAAATTATATAAAATTTAGATTTAATGTTAGAAGTTTAATCACTAATTTATTATCTTTTTGAATCTTAAATATTTTATATGTAAAAATTAAATAAATTATATTCAGAATATTCAAACAAAGCCTTTTATAATCTATTCAGGTTCATTATAGTTTATATTTTCTAAGAATTTTATT
>ARYC01008866.1:0-24328 GCA_000711775.1 Oxytricha trifallax
TTTAACAATACAAGGTGGTGGGCATGAAACCCAAGGATATAGCACTTGAGATGGGTGTGGATCGACGATTTGTATACAAAGCAATCGAGAAGTTTAAGTATGAGGTGAAGCACAGAGTGCTGAATCCAAAACAAAAGCTCAAGAATGGGAGGAATAATACGCGGAGCAACCCGCTGTTGCTGAAGGCGATTGCTACTATACTTGAACAGCAAGGCATCTACAAGATCACTGGCTGGCGCCTGCATCATAACTTGCTTGAATTGCAGAGTAAGGACTAAGAATATAAGAACCTCACAGTGCCCAGCGTTGCTACGCTATTAAAGGTACTCAAGGAAAGTTTTCATTTACGATTTGGCAAAGCCCAGAACGCCAATGCGAAGTATAGAGACCCATCCTTCAACGAGAAGAGGCTTTGGGTGTCAAGACTGCTAGCGCAGCTATTCTTGGAGGACGCAGTGATAATATCAGTGGATGAATCCAACTTCAGGAGCGATTACATGCCTACAAAGCAATGGAGTTTCAATTCAGCTGCCCTTCACAAGGAAAACCAATTATTTGAATCCTCTCTGGCCCCTGCTGTTGGTAAGACTGAGGTTCTCGTCACCGACGATGTCATCCAGTATGGCGAGATGCTGGTTGCAACTCTAACATCGAATCGAACACATCTATAATCAATGGGGCCAGAAAGTATGATAAAATGAAGACCCCGAACACCACCCCATTTTTGAAAGACCAAGTTTCAATTCAAGATGAAAGTGACCTGAAAGCTGAAATTCTGAGACCCCAAGCAATTCTGGGAACCCTAGGTAAGTATTGCTGCTATTGCTTAACTATTTGAATACAGCGTTATCAGCAGCTCGAGAGATGTCAAATCTGATGGTAAGGGTTCTATAGTAGCTTAAGAAGACTAATTGGCAATACTGCACGAATAGTGGCTTGATCTGGAATTGCTCTTCCATAAAAAATTTTAAGGCCAAACTCGAAATCGATCTTTACAAAGTTACGGAGGAAATCTTCCGCCTAGAGACAGCATATCTTTGATGTAATGGAGTAAAGCATCACTGCCACCCATGTCAAATGCAGCGACAAATACAAGTATACTCAGCTGTCACCTATCCTAGAAGCCCCAGAGGGCAGTGCTCAATAGACATCCCTGCAGAAGCGCTTCGGCGCGATCAGAATATAGAGCTCTTCCAAGAAATCAAGCAGCTAACCATAAACCCCTCTCAAATCTGCTTCTGTTCTCACTCCATTGGTCCAGAACCTGGCCAGTCTCAGACTATAATCAACTCAACGCAAGGGCAGCGAGGTATTGAGCGCGAATAGCAACGAAAACATGGCATGCATCACTCCCCGACGCTTGCAGCTGTCCAGCAGGCCTCAAAGCAGCAGCTAAATCACAGAGAATCGATGGGAAGGTAAGAAAGTTCTATGGATTTTGACACTTTTATAGATGATTCCAAGTTTCATAAGTCCATTAAGGGGAGTAATCAAGCCACTTAAGCAGTAGTTGATGCAGTTCAGCCCTTACCATTATTCACCTATACTCCCATCGCAGTCGCGAAGCAGCAAGTCAACCAGCGGTTGGGGTCTTACGGGGTCTTGGCTCGAAATCTCTCAATCACCAAGGAATCCACTAAGAGATAGCAATTTTCGATGAGCTTTGTGGCAGCCATCACCAAGGACCAGCTGATCTCCAGCCAAATCATTGAGGGGGCTTTCGATGCTGTGCTATTTGAGAACTTCCTCTATCACATCCTGCGGCAGCTGCGCACAGACAAGGATCTCGCCCAGAAGAAGATTGTGCTGCTTATGGACAACGCAGTCATTCACAAGTATTCAGAGGTGCTGGAGACTGCTAGGAAGTTCAAGGTGACTGTCCTTTTCAACGCTGAATACTCACCCTGGCTTAACCCCATCGAGTAGTTGTTCTCATACATCAAGAGGCACCTCCGCTAGGAGCAAGCAGACAGCAAGTAAGTATTTTGGGCCTAACTTTTCATAGGATCCACCTGGTGAAGCGGCTCTCTCAGATTTTGAAGGCCATGACCAAGACCGACGTCAACAAGCTCTGGGCTTTCAGCGTGAAGCAGTGGTGCAGCACCATCAAGCTTGGATTTGTGTGAGATTGATATAAAAGACGATGAGTTGGGGTGCAGGAGCTATTGAAGTCAACAATACATACAGAAACAGCAGTTGAATCGTCAAATTTATTGATTAAAAGCCCCCTTATTACATATCACACTTTTAAGTTTTAATTTTAACTAATCAAACATCGAAATCCAAAAACCTCTCTCATTTTCGCTCATTCAAATCATCATTCCGGCTCCTCCTCCAATAAAACGAGCGAATTTGGTGCTCTAACAGTCGAGCAGGACTTGAAACTTGATGAGATGGGGGTTTTAAAACATGGAGAATATGAAAGGGTCCTAAATTTCACCCAACACTCATCAAGCAACGAGATATTGATAATTTATGGTGATTCCACTCTCGATCTTGAATATTTTGTCATAGATGTCAATGATTGCCAATCATTTTAAAATTTGGACAGTAAAAATGACTATTTGTTAGTAAACTAGTGAATCAGATGAAAAATTCGAAGATCCTGCTTTAAAATCAGTAATTCTTGTTGAAAATCGTTCAAATCTACAACATTCAGCTATAAGTGTTCGAATACAAACGAAATCTAAAGTTGGTTAAAATTAATTTAATAAAATTTGATTTTGATTAATTTATACAATTTCCTATTTTTATCTATTTTAGCAATAATATTATAATTACAAATGTTAAAATAAAAAAGTAAAGAAAAATTATTGAAAATTAAAAGATTTCTCTAATAAAATTACATGTAATAAAACATGAATAAATATAAAAATAGTTCTGTATTTAGTAACATAATTTTAAAAATAAAAAATTTGTAAGTATTTAACTACCAAAGGGATATAAATAAAATGGTGTGAATAAATTACATTTCATAAATTCATAAAAGAAATTTCATTTCTGATTTACTTTTTTTAATTAATTCCATTTTAAATTAAAATACTAATTTTAAATATAAGGTTTGGGACCAAGTAGTTAAAATGTATAACTTTTACTACTTCGTACCAAATATAAATATATTAATAAAAAATTAATTGATTTTATAAAAACAAATATAATAATGATTCAAGTATGTTTTAATGAAATATTTCTTTGTATTTTAGGAATTATTTATTTCAAATTTTTAACATATTTTGACTGAGTACTTCAAATACTCTAGGTAAGAAGAATGAAAAACTCACTGACCAATTAATAGCATGGTCCATGTCTTTTGAGAAACATGCATGAGACTTCTAATTTCTAGAGAGGATAGTAAAACATTAAAAAAAGATCGACTAAGGTCTTCCCATAGACCAAGAAAAGATTGATTGAATACCTCAACTTGCAGTTTATAATCAGGCCTTTTTTAGCTGCCGCTAAATTGGATCCTAACTAACTACAGAAGTGCTTTTAGATGCTACAATAATCTATTACTATCTTTACAAAATATAATAATCTCTTTGAGGAGAAAAATCTCTAAAGTATCACAGCAAGTAAGATCGTCATATAATGGTATAAAGTTAAATTCATACCAATGACCAAGATATAAAAAATCTCTAGTGATAGAGTATACCAAATTACAGTTGTCTAAAGAGGATGAAAAGCCCCTCTCAATCATCAAACTTGAGTTAAAAGTACAATTTTGGATTGGTTATCTCATGAATTTCTAACTTTCCATTAAAACTGGAATTATGTACCACTGGACTAGAAAAGATTATCTAGCCACTAAGAAATGGCTGGAAACTTTCTCTCAATGAACCGTGGGACCCTGCCACGAACTCTTTAATATAAAAGAGTCTGACTGGACAGAAGTGATAGACTATCTCCTTGTCTGTGATGATTAATAATTACAACTCATACAACAGGGAGTTTGTCCCTCTACTAAACTCTGTTGGGGATCCCAAGAGACCCCATTTAGCTGATAATTTAATTTAGTTATTTAAGATTTTATAGTAGAATATCCTTTAAATGAGTAATTTTGTTATTTAATATTTAGAAGGATAAATTAGCTAGTAATTTGATTGAAAATCTATGAATGTTGTACTCACACAGCCAAAGCTTGAATCATTAGTAAAATATTTTAGCTACAAAAAATTCTTAATATTCCTCAAAATCATTTTATGCGCTATTTTAATCAAGAACACATTATTGAGGACTTGCTAGAGAAAATAAATTCTTCTCTAAATAATATTCTACACTTTATGTTCCACTAAAAATACTTCAAAGAAATAAGCATGTAAAATGATGAAAAAGTGAGATAGTCTCTACCAAAATATTATTGAAATTTAATAATTATAAGACACTATTTATTAAAAGGAGCGGGATAATAGAGAAAAAACAGAGGACTAAAATAATTAAAATAAGGAAGATACTAAATTTATTAAGCAATATTTATAAAATAGTATTTATAAAGTTTTTAACTGATGAAGTTTTAAATTAACACTCTTATATTAATTAAGTTATTTTCACTATTTCTTAAAAATAAATAAATCTACAAAGGACTCGACCTTCTTTATTTTATTAAGAAAGTCATGTGATGTACAATGCAATTTATTGTTAAACTTAAAAGAAATGTAGCATAAATATTGTGTTTTAAATTAGTTTATTTATAAATTGCTAATAAAATCATAATTTTAATCATGATTGATAAAGAATTTTCCTAGAATAAGGAGGATTATAGCAATAAATATAAGGAAAAATATTGATTAATTGAAAACAGCTAAATAATAAACTCAAGATAAAAAAGATATCTGTAATGGAACAAATTTGAAAAAAAAATATTTGAGAATTTATTTGTTGAAACAATAGTTAATGAAATAAACATTATGAAAGGCTTAGAACTAGAGAGTAATTAAACTTATAAATAACTATAAAAATTTATATCATTGAAACCACTCCTAGACTCACAATAATAATCTAATTTATTTCTTATTTTAATGACTTGAAAAATAGCTAAATCTTTTAATCTTGAGGTTTTATAAGCTTATAAATTTTCTACTATCTCTTGCAATACCATATAGTTATTATATCGAAATTTTATAGAAGTATATACCATATAGTAAAAAGTAAAAAAGAGTTATGTTATGAGTCAATAATTGTAAATAATCAAATTTACACATTTATATTTATTTGTGCTTATTGTATTTTACATGAAATAAAAACTAAATACTGTAGTTTTTATATATGCTGGTGAATCAATTACATAATTATTTATATGAAATTATAAAGATCAGCATTTTAGTGTATTACAATAGAAAATAAGAAAAGAATTATTAATTATCACAATTATAAAGATCTTTAACATACTAAAGCCAATTAATTTAATTCTTAATTGTGTAAGAGCATCAAGTAAATTATTATCATATTACATATTACATATTTTTGTTTGCTATACGCTTATAAAGAAAAAGGTAGAAAACATTTATATGTATTAATGCCATGTTTATTCTGATTCCTATGATTAGATATATGCTGAATTCAACCAAAAGTTTCCTCAAACTCCTTCCAAAGTTGAGAATGCGATACACTAGAAAAAGTCGTGTTAAAGTGATCTAGGAAAGCAGTATTACTAGTAGTTAAACTCCATTAGCTTTTGCACTATTTATGCTTATTATTATTATAACATTTTTAATTTAATTTAATTACACTCCTTCTTATTATTATATAAATGTCTAATATTGCTTAATATTATTAGATAGCGAATTGAGTAAAGTAAATAATTAAGCAATTGTGTCAATCAATTAGTATAATCAGCAATTTATTTTTATTAGAACTATTTATTTTAATTATTTGTTGCCCATTGCTAAATTTTTCTTCTGGCAATCATTTAGTTTTAAGAATTATAATAAACTACTTTAAATTAAAAGTACTAGAAAAAAGATATTTTAATAAAGTTAAACGAAAAAGCTAGAATAACCATTGACTTATAAATTTTAATTCTAATAAATCTTATCTTATAAGACTTTGGTGATTCATTAGAATTAATGATAAAGAATTCATAGAAGCACTCTCTGAATTTAAAGTCAATATGCTTACATTATTTTTATTGATATTATCTTCAAAAGTGTGATGATGATCATATTTGCATCCTTTAAACTAGTACAATAAGCTATTTATGGAAATTGTTTCTGTAAATAAAACAGAATTGGCATTGAAATAAGTACCTGCTCATTCTATTGTTTATAGGTAACTACAGACTGAAGAGTCTGATCAGAGACCAAGCATTCATATATGTGGTTATCAAATTGGTAGCTAAAGATCCTTCTCCGGTGAAAATTATTGGCGGGATTGAAATTGGGGCCATGCTTCCAGCTACTTTGCGAGATGACCACACTTCACTGCATGATTACTGATCTATTTATTAATATTATCAATTAAATGATTTGATAGCATAAGAATAAGAGTAATAATAAAAATTTTATTGCTAATAATAATATTCGCAAATTAAAGTGCAGCATATTCAAGATATATTTAATGATTGCTGCGCTTATGCTTTAAATATTTAAATCTTATAAAAATTTACTTTTTCCCAGAATAAAGATATAAAACTATAATAAAATTATAATTAAAAAAGTTACAAAATATTTCATAATTTAGAACGTTAATTTATTAAAATATCATTGGAATTTGTTGAGGATAGGATTGTTATTAATTTATGAGAAGATTCTGAACATTTTTATATAATATTGCAAATATTATCAGCTACTCCTTAATAAATGTGATTATTCGTGATAGTGGTTTAAGAGTTTCTTTATATTATAGTTATATATTTAATATTTGAAGCTAAATCTAGCCATTATTCTTATTCATGATCTATCAAATTGAGTAGAGGTTTTTATCAGTAACGTGACTTTTATGATTAAAACAAAAACTCTAACAAAATCACTATTAAAAACAATAAAATAAAAGTTCTAGTAAATTGATTAGCATAGATTAAGAAGTCAAAAGTATGGTTATCATTTTTTTTAATATCCTAAAAAAATTTAATTTATAATGATTGAAAATGGAATATTTACAATGATTACTTAATCGCTAGAAAAGACTATATTAATCTATGGAATATAAAATCTGAACTTATGAGGTTTCATAGTTTTAAAGAATTTAATATGAAATATAAAAAATAATATTTTAAATTAAAATGAATCAATTTCATTATAATAACATTTATCAGACATTATTCATAGTTTATTTATCATTTTAATAATTTGGTAGTAGCATGTTCTTGATTCTTTGTGAGTCCATTTCAGGTCATTATCCTACTTCACTTTGACAATACGTTGTTAGATTTCTCAGTGTCTCACGACTTAGTGATAATACGATTGAGGTACGAGACATAAATGGAAGAAATGAAAGGGTTGCCCTATAACATCTTGTAGTCGAAACTGTAAATCTATTCCTCAATTAAAAGCATAGTCTTATATAATTAACCCTCCAAATTAGGCAATTAGGCACATTTATAACAATAGATGACTTCTTCATATACTTTGTCTTCATCATCATTAAACTATATCTTGAAGTAGTGAAGCTTCGTTCTTCAATCCCTAAGCATGATCTACGAGTAAGCAGCAGTAGATAGTTTTCTTTCTCACTCTGCCACAAGCATTAATTAATTAAGGTTTTGCTTCCGTGTCCGTTCATGATATATTTTAAGAAAAATCTAATAAATTAATAATTTATTTAATAAAAACATATATTTATGTATATAAATATATGTGAAAATGCTCTGAACAGAAGTTGTCAGTCACTGTATAAAATATTTAACAAAAGAAAATCATATCTACAAATAATTTTAGTGCAGCATTAGGCTAGTAAAGATCCTTGGAATCGACAGATAGAAGACTAGAAAGATAAGGGAACTAAAAGGGAACAACAAAAGAAGAATGGAAAAATGACAAGAGATATTTATAATAAAAAAATGTAAAATTTGAGAGAAAGAAAAATAAAATACAACTTAATAAGTTTAAGCTAATATTTTCAAATCACTTTTACATTATTTATACTTCAATTGTTTCTCATTAATATACAGTATATTTTGTATCACAATATACAAACGTGCACAATATTTACGAATACTTAATCAACACACTGTTGTTGCTCTTCTGCTCAATCGTTTAATCTCTCTTTAATAGAGTCTACTCTAATACTTCCTAGAAGTTACCCACTCGACATTAATTTCGATTGACTTTCTTTTACGATAAGCTCTTTAAAATCATAGATATGTGCATTTCTTGCTAAAATAATTTTGATAATTAAATCAACACAATTCTGATTTATTCATGGGAACGTGAACATCACTTGGATTAGCAGAGAATATAAACTCAAAAGATTCAGGATTCTTGAGTACTTTTGCAGTATAAATATATAAATATAGTTTTTACATTATTTTCTAAGATATTCTAAAATTATGAATATAACGCTCCTCTATAAACAATCGTCATGATTCCCACCTGAATAATATAGTGACTTAATTGTTTATCTTGTTATTGATAAATTTTACTGTTCAATCGAAGTAGAAATGTGAACTAGGGTGCAGCAGTGACACCACTCTATTTCACGGCAGAAAATTAGGATAAATTTTATTTTTGCCTTAGTATAGTTCCCCATGAATGGAGTTATGCGACAATGACAATCTTTGTTTCATAGATGACTTTTTATGCCATTAACTCATGCTTCTTTCACATGTCATCTCGTTGTATCTTGTGCTATGTTTTAGGTTATACTTGCAAACTGATGTTTTAAACTACTGCTTATTCAGATTTACTTTACTTGTAGTTCTAATTCATTCTCGATTAAATAATTTTGCCTTGGTGATTTCCTATTAAAAATGTTCAGAATTAAGACTAAATGTTACCGTCATCTATTAGGCAGGCTAAGGATTCCTGAAGTATCCCATGACTGACTCAAGATTTCCTCGTAACTCTCACAATGCACTTCGTTACTATTCTACCACCTTTAATCTTCACAATAACTTGTTGGTATTAAGCTAAACAGCGGCAATACCATTTGTTTTGAAGTTGAGAAATGCTTGGCCTTTAGCGAATACAAACTTGTTATTGTTACAACGTTTTCTAGTAATTAGGTTCTAATTAACGTTAATAATCAATAGTAGTTACAACTCGAAATACTTCTTTATCTCAAGAATCAATGAGGACCAAAGCAGAATCCCAAAAACAACCTATTTAATGAATTAATGGTTTAATTACACAATAGCTCTTGCCAGAAAGAGAGACAATATAATTTGGGTCTAGAGGAGTAATAGTGCATTAAAGTGGTATTGACGATGTTAATTTTCATAATTGGTTCACCTTAATGCATTGTATGATTTTGTCTCGAACTAAACTTTCGTATATTAAGATAGTTGTTGTTTATTTATGATCCAGTAATTATAATGATTCTTATTTAGTTGAAAAAACTCATGAACTGCTGTAAGATGGATTAAACTTAAGATGAGATTAAGGCAAACTTCGATCTATGAATAGCTTATTTAACTATAATAAAATAAGGTTTAAACACATTATATTAATAAAATATAATATAGATTTTGTGCCTAGAAGAATTATTATTATAAAAAGATAGATATAATGATTTAGATTCACTATTGAATATTATTTAACATATTTAATACTGAAATATTGATTATTTTTGAATTAGTATTTAACAATCATTACAACTTATTCTTTTATATAAAGGTAAATTTATTAATGGTAATGGTTGCCTATGATATCATTTTTTCTTTGTAAATACTAATACTTATGTTTTTTAGTTTTCATTTATAATTAAAGTTTCCCTTTTATTATGATGATGATGAATAACTTTAAGTAAGGTGAATATGAAAACTATAATTGAAGATCTCTAAAATTAAATATATAATTATTATTACTATTGTTATTGCTGTTGTTATTATTATTATTATTATTGTTGAGCGTATATATATATATATATTAGATAGTTGTATTTAGAAATAAAGGTGACAATAATTTTTCATATTCAAATAATCATTATCTGTTTAATTTCTTCAGCTGGGGGAGCGACACAGGAAGTTAGGATCTATGTACCTCTCATAGGGTGCTACTGGATGACTTGTCACTTGTAATCTCGTCCCCCATTCTAACAAACCTCTAAGGGCCATGACTCAGAATGTGCGCAGCCTTATCAAGGTGATCACAGGGCTATATCACTAATTTGGACAGATTCACTTATATTTTTAATTATTTCGTTGCTATACTTAGACGTGTTAGAAGAAGCATAAGTGGTTTAGATAATTTGTCATATCATAATAAGATTTATCTAAGAAAAAAATAATATATAAGATTAATAAAAAATTGAAATTAAAATAATAAAATATATACTAATATAATAAGGGCTAAATTAATCAGCATAATTAACTAAATAACTTATTATTCTGATAAAAATAAAACATCATAAGATTAGGAATATAAATATTATTTTGCCAGACATTTTTGTCTGAGTGCCGCAACCCTGATGAGCCATTGCTCTGGCTTACCCGAGAAGGGTAATATTTTTCCTCGCCGCATTTTTAATATTTAGAATCCAATTATTTTGCCTGCACATGGAAGATGCCATGTCACGTAACCTAATAGATTTGTGGAAATGCAAGTGAATAAAAATATATATATATATTTGCCAAACATTTTTGTGTGAGCGTCTCAGCCCTGTGGAACCATTCAAAACCCCAAAATCCCTTAGTGAGGTTTATAAGTGCTTTGATTTGTAGGGTATAGTTGGGGTCTTATTTGGGTTATTAGAGAAATTAGGCCAATTTGCAAAATGAGAAATAGAAATTAGCGAAATTTAGGGTCTATTTATGATGAGTAATATTTAGAATTACTGCTTAAGCTTAGGTATGGTACAAGTATTAATATAGACTAAGTCAAACCAGTAATGAATTATGCAGCTATAGCAAAGCTCCTGCGCAAGAGTGCCTCAACAGTTAGGTATCATTGCTTGTTGGCTCTTTAGCATTATTATTCAGGTACTTGAAAGCATCCTGCAAGAAAATAAAAGTTCTCACAGCACCATCTTTACTACCTCTGCGACTCGAAGACTTCGAAGTATTGTGCACACTTTCCACTAGACAAGCGAGCTCTGATGTTTCATCGCAGGTTTCCTGACATGCGTATCTCTCCTTAGACTATAGCTAATATTTATAGACGAAATGATATTACTTTCAAGACTGTCAACAGAGTGAAGAGAGTGATTGATTTTACAGTGCCATTTTATAGTAATAATTTAAACTATATATATGATTAAATGCAGAGAGCTATTGATAATAACATCAAGTTCATACATGCAGATGAAGCTGTGTTTACGTTCAACACTTTTATTAATAAGTCATGGTACAAGAAGTATGATAACATAGAAGTTTATGACTAAAAAGTAAAGGTAGTCACCCATGCAATTTTAGCTGGTATAAGTGAAGATTCAGGCTTAGAGAGTTATGTCATTCACCCTCGCTCTATTAAGCGAGAGTAGTATATAGAGTTCCTACATAAGCTCAGAGAGAAGTATAGCAATCAAGAGATCATCCTGTTTGTTGATAACCTTTCAGTTCATAAGACTAAGGAGTCTAAGAAAGCCTATGAAGAACTAAACATTACTCCTGTTTATAACGTTCCTTATAGCCCATAATTTAATGGAATTGAATTCTACTGGAGTTAAATCAAGACTCAGTACAAGAAACTGCTGCTGTATCATCTTATGCATGACTTGCTCATCGATACAGTAGACTTAATTCAAAGCAGCTGTAAGAGAGTGAACGTAGACAAGACAACAATTTGTGCGAGAGAGGGAAGAATGAATGTTTATAAATAAGTTTTAGATTTAAACGAATGAATATATTCACATATTAATTGACCCATAAATGGGTTTGGCTTCTCTTTCTTCTCTTCTTCTTATGGCTTGCTTGGGCCCATATTTCTTCTCTTAGTGCCAGCTCCTGCATCTATGTTCATTTCATCTGGCTTTTAAGCATCTTTATAAAGTCTCTTGCTCACTTAATTAATAGTCTATGACTTCCTCTCTCTGTGAACCTTAGAATGCTCTTTCATTAGGAATATACCTGTTCCAGGTTTCCCTACAAAGTTATATGTCTAAGCTTACTAGAGAGGAATGGATGCTTCTTAAGCTCTGTGAGTCAGGTCTCATTTTTATTAGTATGCCTTTTGCTTCTTTTGATCTTCAGGAGAAATAGAGTAACGTTTCTTGTGAGCTTCTTCAATGATCTCTCTGAGATAACTCTCTCTTAAAGTGCCAAGAACACCAAAGAAGAAGCTCCTTTCTGGAAGTTTGTTAGAGAGTTGCTTCTTGGTAGGAAGATAAACTACCAACTCTTCATCATTCATCGCATCATCGTAGAGGTTAGTGACTGAAATCTCTGGGTAGTTTGGTATATCTATCAACTTTATCTAATTGTTTTTGAAGGCTTTCTTCTCATCACAGAGAATAGCTTTTAAGTATGAAATTTTGGTATTTCCATCGTTGGAAGGAATAAACCCACTAAAGTATGTGATTAAGTATATGTCATATGCTAATCATGATGAGTGTGGTATCGATAGAGATCTTCCTTGCTTCTAAATCTTGAATTATTTCTTAAGCTTCAACCCTCTTAATTGCAGTACTTATAGATTCCATTCTTGTTCCTTCTCTTGTTATTGAATTTCAAATTTTAATATATAGGGTTCTGGATCCTACTGTTAAAAATCTTAGTATTAAATATGGGCATCTTTTTGGTGGTCAACCCTAAAAAGATACGTGGAGAAAGTTTGCAGAAGCTGTAACAAACTGTAGAGATTGAGCTCCATTTTTATCAATTTAGTTACATTGAATTAGTTCTAAGTTTGTTTAATTTGAATTAGTACTGGTACTAATTCCGTTTAATTTTAATTGGTACCAATTTAATAGTACCAAAACTTAATTAGTACCTAGTTTTAAACTAATGAGGTTTTAATGGAAAAGTTCCAAAAGGGTTCAAAACCTAATTGGTACCAGCACCAACCTGAATTTATTCTCAGTTGGTACCATAATTAAAAATATTAAGCATAAAATTGAAAAATTTATAGTTATAAACTAAGTATAAATATGATGTCTAGCACCTAAGAATTAACCATTGTTGTTGCAGTCCCAGCTCCTATACAAAATTAGTATAGCCAGTGAGGTTTTCACTTATTAATAATAGAAATTTAAATTTGAATTTAAACATGGCGGCTAACTTAAATTTCAAAGCAGTCTCTCTTTGCAGTGGATAATCTTAGCTAAATTTTGGCTAAACAAAGAAGCCAGAGATCATCTACATTGAAAAGGAGCCAGAGCTTAAAGCTCTTGAGTTTGAACCAGAGGTGTTTGCTCTAGAAATAAATATCAGGAAGCAGAGAGCAGAGATGGGTATTTAAACGCTAATCGAAGATGTTGAGGAGTTAAAAGAACAGCTCACAGTAGAAAAGGTTAAAGCATTTTAATGTAATGAATGCTAAAATTTCTTCTCAACTGATTCTAGCTTGAAGAGGCACATCAAAGAAATACACTCTGGTAGAGCTAAGATCTATTTCAAGCATGATAAAGTCGATGGCAGATATTAATGCACAACTTGTATGAAGTCCTATACCCATTCAGCAAAAGTGAAGAAACATATGCAAAAGCATCACTTAAGCGAGTTCTTGATTCAAGATAAAGAAACTTAAAAGCTTATACCTGCCAAGAGAAAATCAAATACTTTTGAGTCATAAAGAGATTAACAGGAGAGACTCAAGATATAAAAGGTGCATGAATTGATGAATCAACCAGTAGGCAACACTATATTAGCATGCTTCTAAGCCAAAGCTCTGAACATACCTGCATTAAATGCAATTGATATTAGCAGTTGTATTGATAACTAAATAAGCGTTCCTGCAAAACCAAAACTTATTGTAAATGATGATTATGCATACAAGGTTTATGCTAACAGCTATCTACTTAAGAATGAGTAGTAGCAAAATTAGTTTGCTAACGAATACATGATTCTTTGAGTGGCTTAGAGAAGAGATTGCAAGAACTTGCTAAAGCTAAATAGTGTCATTTTAAGCTACGGTTATATCACATTAAGGCTTAAGAAATATGAAATGACTCTGAGAGATTATCTGAATCATAACAGATACCCAGATGATTTGAATGATATACTATCAGATATGATATAGGGTGTCAAGGAGTTGCATGAACTTGGATATGTACATAAAGATTGAAAATATTATCATAAACTTCTGCCCTTTAGAAGTAGTAGTTATAGATTTCAATATAGCATTAAGATAAGAGATAGTAACCTTAGCAAAGGTTCTTGGGACACCTAGATACTTCCCAATCAAAGAGAAATTGACTAATGGCTCTGTCTAATGGGATGTATGGGGAATTGGAGCTATTATATTAGAGAGTGATATGGAAAGTATGGCTTACTTTGGTACAGAGTTTGAAAAATAATCAATCAGTTAAGCTTAGAAGCATATCAAGTAAGAAATTGTATGCAAGGAAATAATAAGATAGTAGAGATGATAATAATCAGTGCTCCCTCCTATCCAAGGTAAACATTGGATGACATACTTTTGCCACTTAAGAGAGCAAGATTCCAGAGGTATAACAAAGACAAGCAAATAAAATTCGTTTGAATTAAATCACCTAATATTCATTAAATATACATTAAATTCACATAAAACTTGCGTTTTCTCTACTAACCCCAATAAGACCCCAACTATACCCTACAAATCAAAGCACTTTAAACCTCACTAAGGGGTTTTGGGGTTTTGATCGACCTTGATAAACAAAAGAAGAGTAATATTTTCCTCACCGCATTATGAATATTTAGAATCCAATTTTTTACATGCCTATGATAGATGCCATCTCACGTTACCTAATAGATTTGGGGAATTGCCAGTGAATAGAAAATATATATATTTTTGAAAATTATTTTTGTCAGAGCGCCTCAACCCTAGTGGAACCATCGACCTAGTTTGACAAAAAAAGAGTAAAATTTTCCTAGCCACATTTTGAACATTTAAAAATCAAACTTTTTTGCATTCCCTTGGAAAATGCCATCTCAAGTTACCTAATAGATTTTTGTAATTGCAACTTAAAAAAAAAATATATTTATTTTTGCCAAACATTTTTGTCTGAGCGCCTCAACCCTAGTGGAGGTATTAAAATTGTTAACCCTAGAAATGTTTAGTTTTCTCGACACATTTTATTCATAATCTCATGTTTTAAATGCCCATGGAAGAATCCATCTCACGTTACCAAATAAATTTGTGGAAATGCAAGTGAATTTAAATATACTTTTCTTTATTAATATTTTTGTCTGAGCGCATCAACCCTGATGGAGCCATTGCTCTAACTTTCCTAAGAATAAAGTAGTTTTTATCGCCACATTCAATTTATCAAAATCTTAATTATTTGAATGCCCGTTACCTAATAAATTTGTGAAATTGCAAGTGAATTAAAATATAATTATTTTTGTAAAATATTTATTTCTGAATGCCTCAACCCTGATTGAGCCATTGCTTTGGCTAAAGAAAAATAATATTCTTTTTTTCTCCAAATTTCGAATATTTAGAATCATTCTTGTTTGCATGCCCATAAAAGATGCCATCTCACGTTACCTAATAGATTTGTGGAACTGCAAGTGAATAAAAAACATATTTATTTTTATTAAATATTTTTATCTGAATGCCGCAACCCTGGTTGAGCCTTGCTTTGGCTATAGAAAAATAATATTCTTTTCTTCGCCGCATTTCGAATATTTAGAATCATTCATTTTTGCCTGCCAATGAAAAGGTGCCATCTCACGTTAACTAATACATTTATGGAATTTCAAGTTAATTTAATTATACTATCTTTTATAAGCATTTTTATCTGAGCGTCTTAACCCTGGTAGAACCTTTGACCTAGCTTGACAAAAGAAGAGTAAAATTTTCCACGCCGTATTTCGAATATTAAGAATCAATCATTTTTGCCTGCACATAAAAAAATTCCATCTCACGTTACCAAATCGATATGTGAAATTGCAAGTGAATAAAAAACATATTTATTTTTATTAAATATTTTTGTCTGAGAGCCACAATCCTGGTTGAGCTATTGCTTTGGCTATAGAAAATATAATATTCTCTTCTTCTCCAAATTTCAAATTTTAAAAATCATTCTTGTTTGCATGACCATAAAAATGCAATCTAACATTACCTAATAGATTTGTGGAAATGCAAGTGGATTTAAATATATTTATTTTTGCCAAACATTTTTGTCTGAGTGCCACAATCCTGGTGGAGCTATTGCTCTAGCATGACAAAAGAAGAATAATATTTTACTTTTCGCATTTTGAATATTTAGAATCCAACTTTTTTGCATAACCATGAAAAGATGCAATCTCACGTTACCTAATAGATTTGTGGAAATGCAAGTGAATTTAAATATATTTATTTTTGCCAAATATTTTTGTCTGAGTGCCACAATCCTGGTGGAGCTATTGCTCTAGCTTAACAAAAAATATTCTTTTCTTCTCTGAATTTCGAATATTCAGATTCATTTATGTTTGCATGCCTATGAAAGATGCCATCTCACGTTACCTTATAAATTTATGGAATTTCAGTTGAATTTAAATATACTTTATATTATCATCATTTTTGTCTGCACGCGTAACCTCTTGGAGCAATTGCTATATCTTGAGAAAAGAAGTATAATATTTTCTTCACCGCATTTCGAATATTAAGAATCATTTATTTTTGCATGCACTTGGAAGATGCATTTTCTCGTTATCTAAAAGATTGTTTAATTGCAATTGAATTAAAATATATTTATTTTTGAAAAATATTTTTGTCTTAGAGCCAAACTCTGTTTGAGCCATTCAAAACCCCAAATCTTTTTTAATGAGGTTTATAAGTGCTTTGATTTGTAGGGAATTTGTTAGGGTTATTAATTAAATGCGAGAATAAAATTACAAGCTTTTGGGGTCTATTTACGATGAAGATTATATATATTTAGTGTTTAAACTGCGTTATGAATGTGATATATACAGTGAATAAGTCAAACCAGTACTGAACTATAAGTCTATTGCTCTACTCATAAAGCATAGTCCATCAACTGTTCGCTCTCACTGCTTGAAAGCTGTATAATTAAAGCAATAATAGCTGAATTCTTAGCCTAAGAGGAAGTCAAAGTTTCTATAGAAGCATATTGACTATCTATTATTGCTAAAATAGATAAAAATAAGAAATTTGAGAAATATAAATAAACATAAAATTTATAATTAATTATAACTGTAACGAATTAGGAGTGCGTGCAATACTAATCAGTTTTAGTTATAAAATTAATTAATATATATTAGTGGTCCAGTGGTCTGGCAGGGTCTTTAGTGTTGTCCGGTGGTCTGGTGGTCAGGTGGTCTGGCCGAATGTATGACTCAGTTCTTACTAATGAAAATGACTCTTGTGACAAGTTCAAGATTTTTAAGGATGTTCATTCTGAATCGGTAGAAGTTGATATCTGGGAGATAAGCATCAGTAGCAGCGGAGTCAGTCATAAATTCATCGGTGACAGTCACATTGATGTAGTATTGATCACCATTTACTTCGTCTACAATAGGTGAATCTTTAGCTTAAATACGGTGGACAACAAAATCCCCGGCCAGACCACCTAACCACCGGACCACACTAAAGACCCTGCCAGACCACCAGACCACTAATATATATTAATTAATTTTAAAACTAAAATTGATTAGTATTACACGAACTCCTAAATCATTACAGTTATAATTAATTATAAATTTTATGTTTATTTAAATTTCTCATATTTCCTATTTTAATCTATTTTAGCAATAATGAAAAAACTTTGAAGTATTGGGCTCACTTCTCTCTCGATTAACGAGCTATTATGTTTCACTGCCAATTCCCTGAGTTGAAGATCTCTGCATAGTCTGTTGCAAACATTTATAAATGAAACAGTATCTCTTACAAAGGTTTAAATCATAGAGTTATTGATTTACTCTGCCATTTTACAACAACAACTTAAATTATATTTATAATTAAATGCAGAGAGCCTAATAGAATAATATTAAGTTTATTCATGCTGACGAGGCTGTGTTTACCTTCAACACTTTCATCTAGAAGTCTTGGTATAAGAGGCATAGTAATATAGAAGTATATGACTAGAAAGTCAAGGTATAAACAATGGCATATTCTTGGAGGTATTAGCGAGGATGCTGGTTTAGAAACTTATCTTAATCATCCTCGCTCTATTAAGACAGAGCAGTATATAAAGTTCTTAGAACAGCTGAGAGAGAAGTACCCTGAATAAGAGATTATACTATTCGTTGATAATCTTTCTGTTCATAAGACTAAAGAAACAAGGAAGAGTTATGAACAACTTAGAATAACGCCAGTGTTCAACGTACCTTACAGTCCATAGTTTAATGGAATTGAGTTCTACTGGGGTATATTAAAAGGTCATTACAAGAAACTGCTGCTATACCACTTGATGCATGACCTACCTATCGATACAGTAGACTTTATTAAAAGCTCAGCGAAGAGAGTAGATAATTAATTAGCTTAAAAGTGTGCTAAAGAAGGGAGAGTGAATGTATATAAATAAGTTTTGTAGTTAAGTTAATGAATATATAAGTCACATTTAAAATTCTTTAGAGGGAGCTGGCTTCTCTTTCTTTTCTTCTACTTCTTGCTTCCCTCCTCCTAAGTTTCTTCTCTTGCTGCCAGCTCCAGCATCTATTTTCATTGACTCTGGAGGCTAAATATTTGAATAAAGTCTCTTGCTAACTTCATACTTTGTCTGCGACTTTCGCTCTCTGTGAAGCTTGCTCTATTCCTTCATCAAGAAGATGCCAGTACCAGATTTTTCTAAAGAGTTAAGCTACAAATCTTACTTGAAATATAAGGGTGCTTCTGCAGCTCTGATAGCCAGCTCTCACTTATCTTGATCCCTTGTTTGTCCTTATCTTCTGAAGAGATGCTGTACCTTTTCTTATGAGATTCTTGAATAATTTCTTTCAAGTAATCACCTTTAATTGTTGCAAGTATGCCAAAGAAATAGTTTCTTTCAGGTAGTTTATTTGACAACTACTTCTTAGTAGGCAGGTACTGCGAAACCTCTGGGTCGTTCATAGCATCATCATATAAGTTAGTCACTGAAATCTCTGGATAGTTTGGAATCTCTGCAAACTTTACATCTTAAGTTTTCAATGCTTTCTTCTCTTCGCAGAGTATAGCTCTTAGAAATGAAATTTTAGTACCTTCCATCGTTGGCAGGAACAAACCAACTACATAATCAAGATTAGTTACTATGAGTTCATTACCTTGCTGCACCAGGCAGCGATGCAAATCCTCCTTGCTTCTAAATCTTTGAATCAATTCTTGTGCTTGCACTCTTTTCATTGCATCATTCATTGACTCCATCTTGTTTACAGATCTAAGAAATGATATTCAAATTTAAGTTTATTGATTTCAATTATTTACCTCTGTAAAACTTACTATTTAATATGGGCATCCTATAGGAGGTCAACCTCTAAGAAGGATATGGAGAAAGTTTTGAGAACTGGTTTCAAACTTGAGAGATTGATATCAATTTCTACTGTTATTTTTAAATTTAAATTGGTACGTACTTAATTAGGAGCAGCTCCTAAAATGCTAGTACTTAATTAGGAGCATTAATTAAAGCTAGTACTTAATTAGGAGCACCCTAATTTTAATCATAAAATCACAAAATACCTCCTAAAGCAGTACGTACTTAATTAGGTGCACCTCCTAAATCGGTACGTACTATAATCAACTTATTATTGAAAGTAAAAATGGTTACTTCCTCACTCATATGTAGAGCTGGATCGTCTCTTAACACTCATAATTCTTCTCTAATACTCTAAGAACTTCCCTTGAAACTTGTAGGCTTGCAAAGCTCTCATATAAGCTCTCAGTTATAGAGGCAGTTTTATAATTTTAAATTCAAATTTAAATATGAGCGCTAACATTTTAAGAAAAACAACAGCACTTCCATTAAACTAAACGAGACTTACCTTTGGCAGCAATAAAAAGTGTGATAGCTGCGAGATGAACTCTCATAAAGAACTACCAGAGCTATCACTTGAGGTCTCTGTTATTAAAATAGAAATTAATAATAGAAAATAAATGGCAAACAAGTGTGTGGGAGACAGAGAGGAGGAGAAAGGTATTAATGATATTCCTATACAAACTGAAGAAATAGAAGTATACTTTTGTGAGCTGTGTGAGAGAGATTTTGCTCATAAATCAAGCTGGTATAGACATATGAAGGAGCATAGAGAAGCCAAACCTACTGTATACTTAAAGCATGACAAAATCGATGGGAAGTATGATTGCTTTGAGTGCCATAAATAGTACTCTCATACAAGAGAATTGAAGAAACATCTTTTAAAGGCTCACAAAAAAGACATAGAAATTTAAAAGCATGAAGTTGAGTTGAAGCTTCTCAACAAACGAAAATCGAGGGAATATTCTAAAGCGGTAGTGCCTGAATAAGCTAGTGAGTTAGAGTACATAAAGAAGGCACGTAGCCAACTAAACTCTGAAATAAAAAAAATCATGATCAAAATTCAATACAAGAAAATACAGTTCTTGCGTAGATAGATTTAGATACTTCTCTTTAAAGTTATCTTATTCTAGAGGACTCCTTTGATAAGAAAGTTATCAATGATCATCAATATGCTTACAAGGTTTATCCTTTCAACTATCTCTTAAGTGATGATAAATATTAGATGGAGTTTACTAACGAGTATCAAGTACTCACTCAAGCAAAATTTAAAGAGTGTAAGTACTTAATCAAGCTAGATGCTGTTCTACTCGCCAAAGGTCATGTTGCATTCAGACTCCCACTCTATGAAATGACCCTCAAAGATTTCATTAGTGATCAAAGGAATCATAATTAGCTTGCTTTGATAGCAACTTAAACCTTAATAGGCATAAGAGAGTTACATAAGTTATGCTTTGTTCACAGAGATTTGAAGCCTGAGAATATAATGATCAACTTTTCACCTGTAAGAGTGACAATTATTGACTTCAACAGAGCATTAAGAGTGAATGTATCAAGGCTAGGAAGTGTAATAGGAACTCCAGGCTATTATCCAGAAAGAGAAGACTGGAGAGACGGAGACTATCAATGGGATTTGTGGACAATAGCAGCAAAAATAATAGAATGCACATGCAACTCAAAGATTATTACTCAACAAGGCGTGAAAAGGATGCGAAGCAAAGAATAAAGAAATTTAAAGATAAAACAAGAGTATCTCAAGCAATGAAATAGATGGCAGAGTAAGTAATAATCAAGCCAAACCAGCGATCAGACAAATCAATAGAGTAAAAAGAATAGTGGTTGAGTAAAATAAACTACAGACCTCTTCCACATGATCCAAAAGTGCATTTTGAGTGATTAAATTATACATTTACTAAATATTTGACATTAAAACCTATTAATAACCCCAACCCCTAACATATTCACTACAAATCAAAGCACTTATAAACCTCAATAAGGGGTTTTGGGGTTTTGATTGAAGGTATCATTTTACATTACCGAATAGATTTGTGTAATAGCAAAGAAATAAAAAATAAACTTATTTTGAAAAATATTTCTGTCTGATCACTGGAACCCTGCAAGTGCCATTACTCTGGCTTGCCCGAAAAGAGTGTACTATTGCTTGCGGCATTTTCATAATTTTTTATTTATATATAATTCTTTTTAATTTTTTGTGATATTTGCATATACATTATTCTTAGTCATAATAAGTATTGTGTTAATTATTTTTGCATTTATTTGATAATCGATTTTTTATATAAAATTGAATATTTTTCATAAATTACCATAAATATTATATTTGTCTTTTTTAAATATTCCTTTGATAAAATATTTTAAATAATTTATTATATTAAATTATTTTTTTTAATATTATAGTAATTCTGTATCAAACTATTATATATTATTAAATGCTTAAAGTTTCAGTTATTTGATTATTGTTTTTAAGTATATATCCTTCTGCATTTAACATGAATCAATTCTTTGCGTAACTATTCGTCTTTATTTTTATTGTTTAAAGTTTAAGTTAAGGTAAATTATTGAACTTATTAGCGTAGTCTCCACACTCATTATAATATGTTTATAAAATGGGGTATGTTATTTATATTATATTTACTATTTTTAATCTTAATAAGTTAAGGTCTAATCCTATTGATTTACTTGTTTGTCTCTCGATTTATTTTGATGTTTTATTCCTCATTGTTATTATCTCTTACACACATGTTACCTTCTATTAGATATATTTTCTTATTGCCCTAAACTGTAGATCAACTTTGCAATTCCTTTCTCTTTTATAAAATATTCTAAACAATATTAATATGTTATTGAGACTATTTATAATGTTTAAGATACTAAGTTTATCATATTGACCATTCTTATTACCATATTATTAAAGATTATCTGCGTTAATATCTTTATGTATTTTATATGCCTTGAAGTCTTGTTAAGATACGTAGCTTACTAGTTGTATAGGTTTTGAATTCTTTTTCAGATTGTTGCATTATATTCTTCTCTTACTCTACTACTTTTTACATCGAGTTGTGATGTAATCGTAATTTATTATAAGAGATATAAAATAATCTAACAAATATAATAGAAAAAAACTCTTGGCAATGAAAGGCATCACAAACCCAACCTACAAGAAGTCAATCTTATAGTATATATTGTTGCTTGTCTGTGGGACCTTGCAACCAGCTAAGCATTCCAAGTTGATTTTAGCACTCAGTAACATTGCCTTGACTTCAAATGATTCCATGAAATTTGTTCGAACTGTGTACTTGCTGAAAAAATAAAATTTAAAAGAAAGACAGAGCTCCTAAAAAGGTAAACTGCAAAAATACCTCCGTAAGTAGATGAATTTCTCATCGCAAAAGAAACTTTAAGCTAATGGAAAGTTCTCTCTCCACACCAGAGCTAAACTTTTTCATCAGATCTTCTTCGATTTAAGTATTACCCCTTCTCAAGTTTAATACATTTACAAAAAACAAAAAGTCAAATACAAAGTCATGAGATCCACCTACAGATTAAATAAAAAGAAATAATGGGATATGTATTAAATGAGAATCGAGAGGTTCTCTCAGCTTCTTAGAATGATAGACCAAGTTAAAAAATTATATATGTCGATGAGGTCATCATTCAAAACCCCAAAACCCCTTAATGAGGTTTATAAGTGCTTTGATTTGTAGGGAATTTGTTAGGGGTTGGGGTTATTAATAGGTTTTAATGTAAAATTTATAGTAAATGTATTGAATTTAATCACTCAAAATGCACTCTTGGATCATGTGGGAGAGGCTGAAGTTTATCTTACTTAACCACAACTCTATCTACTATATTGATATGTCTGATCTTGAGTTTGGTTTATTATTATTGATTCTGCCAGATGTTTTATTGATTGAGATACTCTGGTTTTGTCTATAAACTACTTGATTCTTTACATAGCATATTTCTCGCACCTTGTAGAGTAGTAATCGTTGCGAGACATATCGCACTCTATTATAATTGCTGCTAAAGCCCCAAATCCCACTAAAAGTCACCATCTCTCCAGTTTCTCTTTCTGGATAATAGCCTTGAGTTCCCATTACAGTTCCAAGCCTCGAGACTTCCACTCTTTAGGCTCTGTTGAAATCGATTATTGCTACTCTTACTGGAGAAAAGTTTATCATAATATTTTCTGGCTTTAAATCTCTGTGAACAAACCCTAACTTGTGAAGCTCTTTAATGCCTTGTATGGTCTGAGTTACTATTTATCCAACTTACTTATGATTCCTATGATCTGTTATGAAATCTCTTAGAGTCATTTCATAGAGTGGGAGTCTGAAAGCAACATGATCCTTGGCAAGGAGAACAGCATCTAGCTTGATTAAGTAACAACACTCTTTAAACTTTGCTTGAATGAGTACTTAATACTCATTTGTAAACTCCATCTAATATTTATCATCACTTAAGAGATAGTTGAAGGGATACACCTTGTATGCGAATTGATGATCATTGATAACTTTCTTATCAAAGGAGTCTTCTAATATAAGATAGCTTAAAGAGAAGTATCTAGGTCAATTTAAGCAAGAACCGGTATTTTCTTGCATTGAATCTTGATCATAATTCTTGTTATTTCAGAGGTCAGTTGGTTGCGTGCCTTCCTAACGTACTCTAACTCACTTGCTTATTCAGGCAC
>ARYC01008867.1:0-10488 GCA_000711775.1 Oxytricha trifallax
TATTTGTCAACTTAAATTTCTGAGGAATTCAATCCTTCATTAACATGATTATTTATTGATTTAAATTAAGATTACATTTAAAGTATGTTTTATTTACTGTATACTTTTTGATTATTTATATAGTTTTATTTTATATATAATTTGCTCTCTTTGACTAGACATTAGTCTGAGATTTAAGATAAGACTTATTTCTACCTGATTTAACTTCTTAATCTTTTTTTCGATTGTTCCCACTACAATTTTTAAAATCATTTTAGTTTGAGTTGAGTTGCTTCTCATTAAACTTTTTTTGCTTTGGTTAAGCGACATCAGCATCAATTTCGAGAACTATTTGGTCGTCATCTGTGTTCTAAGCGAAAGCATTGGAACCATAATTTCTTTCTTGGTTAAGTGTAAATAAGTTTAAAAAGTATAAATCTTCTTAATTATTTTTATAATTGAATATATCTATTGGTCAGATTTACCATTTTAATTGACTGAAGCCTGATAATTTCTCTTTCTTAAAATTAAAATTGACAAATTATATTTTATCTAGGTCCAGAATCAGAATTGATAACGTTATCTTGATTTTTTTAAACATATAGTAAAAAGAATTTTATTATACATTATATTTTTAGATAAAGTCATAGTATACTCTATTTTATTTAAATATAATTCTAATCTACAATTTATGAATTATTATAAAAAGCATTGGTATAAAATTTGATTTTCCCTTTAGATTGTAACAGTTTATGCAAAAATATAAATAAACAAATAAAAAATGTTTAAATAGGAAATAGTTTAAAAAATTAATAATAATACTACTTAAGATAATTCTATTTATAAAAAATTAGCTTTACAGTTAAAGATATTTCTCAATATTTTCCAATAAAAATTATTTTTGATTCTCAAACTATGTTGGACCAAGTTCATTTTCTATCTTAAATAAAGCAGAAACTAGAGATTTTCTCATGATACCATGGAAAAGCTTTTGTTATAAAGTCCTCTTTGAATTATTTTGTTCTTACATTCATACCTTAAAAATACTTTGAAATTAATTTTTTTTGATGATTTCTTGATTTGTAAAATTAATAAAATGTTTTATGCTTAAAAAATGTTAATTAAAAATTCTATGCTTTTCTAATCTTTTAATCATACAATTATACTTAGAAATTTGTTACTAAAAGCAGTATGCACAATAATTATTAAATAGTTATGATAAGCTGCAATGAAAAAACTAAATAACTCAAGCCTGTTCTGAATTATACGTCTATAGCAAGGTTATTCAATAAATCTCCAGCAACTGTGAGGTCTCACTGTCTATTAGCATTGAATTTAAAGAGATAGCGTCTTAATTCTAAGCCTAAGAGACCACTAAAACTTTAGCAGCATCATATCGATTATTTAATTAATGATAAGACTCTTAAATACTGGGCTCACTTCTCTCTGGCCTAGAGAGCTGTGATGTTTCATCGCCAATTTCCTGAGCTTCATATCCCTGCTTAATCTATAGCGAACATATATAAAAAGAACGGTATATCTTACAAGACAGTCAATCGCATTAAGAGAGTGATTGACTTTAATGTTCATTTTATAAGGATAATTTAAATTATATATTCGATTAAATGCAAAGGTCTTAAGAGCATAATATAAAGTTCATACACGCTGATGAAGCTGTATTTATATTCAACACTTTTTTACTTAATAAATAAGTAAATTAAATAAATTGAACAAAAGAAATTCAAAAAATTTTCAATTCGAATATCTCTACTAAATTTAATTGTTGAAATTTGAATATTAGGATTTAAATTTAGCCTAAAATGTTGGAGAGAATCTTTTTACTTTTGTGATTTAAATTTAATTTTTTATAAAATTATTTTATATATCACAATATATATTTATTTATTTTATATATTATTAAATATAGCTAAAAAAAACATCCTTGTAATTATTATAATTCATAAAATCGTAAGCAGATTATTTTATTTAATTTAGACAAAATTACTTAAAATAGATCTATTGATTATAAAGTGAATAAAATTATGTTATAATAGCATCTTAAATAAAAAGATAATCTTGTTTGTACTCATAGTTTTTTTAATTATAGAATATCTTTAACATTTAAAATAAAAATGATTGTATTTTATTAATTAAACTGAAATAGTAATAAAAACTAATTTCATTTTAATATTGTTTTCAAATTTAAAACATAATAATATAATTTGATTATTAAATTACTTTTTTTCAAAACTATTTTTAA
Organism: Oxytricha trifallax; assembly: GCA_000711775.1. Lineage (NCBI taxonomy): Eukaryota > Ciliophora > Spirotrichea > Sporadotrichida > Oxytrichidae > Oxytricha > Oxytricha trifallax. The sequence goes on from ARYC01008867.1 coordinate 2,240, forward strand.
AGTCTAATGAATATAATTAAAAAATTCCATTAATTATTTATATATAATTAAAATTGAAACATAATAATGATCATTATCTTAGCAATCAGTGAAGAGTTCAATCATATTTGAAGAAATTTCTTGGAGATATTCCTCTTAAATCTCCTTCTTAGTCTTTTCCCTCTCTTCCGCCTCTTCCTTTGCTTTGTGTCTAAGAAGTTTATTAGAAAGCATGTTTTTTTTGAAGAATGGAACCAATTTTCTTTAGTAACGGTTTAGATATACTCTAGACACCAATTTCAAAACTTATTATTCAATGATTTATAGATTTAAAAACTTGCATCTATTTGATAATGTTGGCTATGTCTAGCTGTTTTTCTATCTTCCTTGGCAACCTCATATAATTGTTTTCTAAGCCTGATTCTACTATTGTTACGACAGCAGCACAGGTAGGTTCTAATGAAGTCTCTCATCCCATCTTTGAACATATACTGGAAAGGTTTCCTAGACTATAGAAGTCTGATCAAACCTAATTAATTAAGAATATGTTAATATCAAACCAAAATAAGAATTAGGATCTCCCTCTACAAACACAAAATATTTAGATCTTGATTAAGAATTGGAGAGATTTTGTTTTTTATTTTATTGGATTTCCTGGTCAAAATCCTCTTCTTCACCTCCCTCTAATTGCTAGTCTTATCCCTCCACATACTTATAGCTTTCATCTCGAGGGTTATAATTATTATAGTAATAGTCATAAAAAAAATAAATTTGTACCAGTAAAAATCATATGACTTTATACAATTATCTTATAATAAATGGATTTATATATTTAAGGAGAGATATTTATTAAGTAATTTTAAATTAAAATACATTATGGCAAGCATTAATAAATTTTATACTTTTATACTTCTCTTGCTTTTGTTATTTTAACTTTCTTAAGAGTCATCCCTCACTCTCTCCTCCGTTAAGAAAATGTCACTAATAATCATTAATGATAAAATTATTTAAATTGTAAACTTATAATTTATAATAATTTAAAATCAAAGAGAAGAATAGAAGCTCTTAAATACCATTATTCAATTAAAATAATAATTTAAATACTACCGCCAAATATTGCGAAAAAGGCTATGACTATCCCCATGATACAATGAATATTTATATATTAATTATAAAATATTAGATACCTCCAGTCTCTGACAATACTTCAACGAAGTTCTTGTTGTTTCTCTCAACCTTAACTTCTTCATTTGAGATTTTGAACTTTAGTTTTGAGTAGTAAACTCCGTAATATTTAGTTTTAAATTGTTACATTTGTTTGGTTTTATCTTAAATTAAAAAAAATAATTATTTCAATTAGTTTATCTGGAGTTGAGATCTTAAACTTGTTCCATGTCAAATTCGCTTTAGAAAAATTCATATTCAAATTTGTCAAGTTGCTCTGCCAAGCGTGAGGTACTGCCTTCTGCTTTATTAATCGCAAGTTTGTAGTCAAGCTACTTTGAGAATTGTGAAGAAAGGTAGAATTCTTATTAAAAAAATATTTGGAGTATTTTTATTGAAATGTTAGAGATATTAATAGAATAATCATTATATAATTTTAAATGATTATAAAATCAAATGTACTAATTACTTTAAATATATAGATAAATTGGCTATTAAAATAAGAAATCTTATACATCGACTACAGTTTTAACAGGAAATTCTTCAAATTCTTAAATATCGAAATATTTACTTGTTTTGTAAACTTTTTAATAAATATTTATTTGTTTATTTCATAAAGTGATATTTAATCTATAGTTTTATTCATAGTTTTTATTATTATTTTAAACTCTGATTGTTGCTTAGTTTAAGAACTGTTTATTATGTGAATAGAAGTTTATTTAAATTAAATTTAAAAATCTTAAATTATATAAAAAATATTATGAATTTAATTTATATGAGTAATAATCAAAGTAGCATTATTTCACAGTTGCTACCTCTGCATGGTTGTATCTCAATATTCATATCATAGATATTTGTTTGAAGAGTACTTTGAAATTCATTTTATAAGCAGAACCATAAATCGTATTCAAATATTTAATGAAATACTATTTGCAATTATGTTTTAAATTTAAAGAAATAATTTCTTTAAATAAAAAAATAAATTATTAAAAGTCAAAAATAAAAGACATTTGATATGTGTTGAATGATTTAAAATCAAATAAATTTTAACATATCACTGTTTAATACTAAATCAAACCATCAATTTTAGTCGTGAAGTAGACGTGGCAAATTCCGTGACGTGGCAGTCTTGAAGTAGAAAACTCCAAAAAAAACATTCTCGCTATTACCTAGTCTCCTCCCAAAATCAAGATGTTAGCCAGTTATAACCCAGGGAAAGAGCTCGTGAGATCCAACTAAATAACAGAAGATGGAGAAAAATGCTTACCGGTCTCACCGCTGCTGGGAAACGTAATCCCTGTCCTTTCGCTTTGGTAGATTCAGCACTCTAACCCGGTGTGGGAGAAAATTCCTTATCATAGGCGTCGATGGTTTTCGTCTTCTCACTTTTGAAGGCAGAGCGTACCTTCTTCCTGCTCCCTATTACCTAGGAAACTGAACTCAAGCCAGTAGACTCATCTAATGCAGGGAAATCTTAGGAACCAGCTCACAAGAAGAGTGTACGCTGGCAGATTGAACCCAGCCGACTGGTCTATCATGCGTTGCGCCTAACAACCCCCTACCTGCCCTCGATAGGCCTTAGTGTAGTAGAAAGCTCTATCAGAAAGTCCCAAGTGGTTGGTACCACCTAGCAAGTAACTTTCTAGTTTAATAATAGACTTTTGATATAATTTTAATAAAACTTAAATAATAGTATTCAAAGACTGTGCGTTAATCTTTATAAAACTGATCACCGTGCATTCAATTAATAGAATGATAAATAATTTCATTATAACTAATTAATTTAAAAGATATATATATTCTTTGTTCGAATCCACAGTCTTAAATAAATTAAATTTATATAACTTTTAATTTATCAATAATTTATATAAAAAGGCTATATATATCCAAAACTCATTTTCAATCTAAAATAATGATACAAATTGGTTTAAAAAAATAATAATTAATAAATATTTCTTCAAAATATTATTAAAATTCAACTATAAGAAGTTTTGTGTAGCTTGAAATGAAAAAATGCATTTTAATTATATGTTTAGTTAGATTGCAATAGCACTTATATATCTATGTGAATCTCAAAATTAATTGTATTTAAATATATTTCTTGAGGATATTTTAGATTATAATTGAAATTAAATAATAAAAGTTTTGCAAAAACTATTTTTTTTCAAATAAAAACTAATTAAGTTATCAAAATATTTCCCTTTTATTAAATAAGCGTTGTATTGAATTTGCATACTATGCTAACTATTTTTAATTGATTAAATAAATATTTATAATTTACAGAATTTAATTAGTCTATATCCCCAAAATAAGAGATCCTTAAATTAGCTTGCATTATTTAAGAAAATTATTGAGATTTTTTAGAGATATATCCATATCACTATAAATAATTATGGTTTTTTTTCTTGCATTTAATTTGATATACTTATAAATTAGTAATATGATTCCCAAAAAGATAATTGAATTATTTCTTAATTTGTTTATTGTGAATATATTGCCCCAAATCTATAACATTCTAGCATTATAAATATTTCTTAAAGTTTCTACTTAAATTTAACTAAGATTATCTTGCATTAAAAATTGTTATTTTTAATAAATTAATCTAAAGATGTTTTTCAAAGAAAACTTAGTAAAAATGAATGCAAGAAAAATACTATGGCATAATATCATTGATAGAAAATAAAAAATATCTTAAAATTTTCTCTGCTTATTCTTATAATATAAAGAATAATATTAATATGTATATAAGCTAAGTGCTATAGAGCTTGCAATTCTATAGAGTTTGCAATTAAAAAAAATCTTAAGTAATTAATTAAATGAACCTTAACAATACTGTATTTTAGATGTATGGCATTAAATTTCTGATGTAAATTTTCTTTTTTTCTTTACATCAGAACTCATATGTTTGTGAGAATTGAATCATTTAATTTACTATCATTTCATACCATGCATGAATGATTACTGTTCCAACCGAGACCCCCCCTCTCAGACCTAAAACGAGACCCCCCTCCCACCATAACTAGACCCCCTCCCACCTCAACAACATCCCAATTCATATGAAAATTTTGATTCTCGATGTTTAAATCATTTTCCTTCATGACATCTTGATCTCATAATATTATTTTACATAAAATATATCATTTCTTAAAAAATATTTTTCCAACAAATCAAATGTTATTCTTCATTAAATTTCTTATTTTACAACTTTCTCTACATCCGCCAACTTTTTATTTGGATGCTCCCATAGGAAATTTATTAAAAGCATATTTCCATTCGACTCAATAATGATATAATACAAAATTATGAGGCAACAAATACATACAACTAACTTTATTTAAAAGGTCAATATAAACACTCTATTAATTTGTATTCGAAATATGATTAATTTATATAATAAATTTTTCTAATTTTATATAATTATTACTAATAATATTTTTATACAAACTATTAGTTATGGAAAAAATTCATTTGAAAAGTATTAAAATAAAATCTAATTAAACATGAATTATTAATAAGTTTATAAAGGGACTGATTTAAATATAAATAACTTCTTGATTTATTTAAAGATAGTTATTTTTTTTTAACTTATTAATAATTCATGTTTAATTAGATTTTATTTTAATACTTTTCAAATGAATTTTTTCCATAACTAATAGTTTGTATAAAAATATTATTAGTAATAATTATATAAAATTAGAAAAATTTATTATATAAATTAATCATATTTCGAATACAAATTAATAGAGTGTTTATATTGACCTTTTAAATAAAGTTAGTTGTATGTATTTGTTGCCTCATAATTTTGTATTATATCATTATTGAGTCGAATGGAAATATGCTTTTAATAAATTTCCTATGGGAGCATCCAAATAAAAAGTTGGCGGATGTAGAGAAAGTTGTAAAATAAGAAATTTAATGAAGAATAACATTTGATTTGTTGGAAAAATATTTTTTAAGAAATGATATATTTTATGTAAAATAATATTATGAGATCAAGATGTCATGAAGGAAAATGATTTAAACATCGAGAATCAAAATTTTCATATGAATTGGGATGTTGTTGAGGTGGGAGGGGGTCTAGTTATGGTGGGAGGGGGGTCTCGTTTTAGGCCTGGGAGGAGGCGTGGGAGGGGGGTCTCGGTTGGAACAGATTATAGTATAACATTTAGCAAATAGCAAACGAATATACTATATTACATTAAAGGAACATTAAAAAATGAACTTATGTATAAGAAATAGAATATTAACTTACCAAGAATTTTAAATTGATTTATTAGGGCAAAACTTCTTACCGTCCAAATTATTTTTTAATTACAAATTTTCTTAGCATGTACAATTTAATAACTACTAAGGCCCAACCAATTCCGGTACCCCAGTGTTCGAAACCGTGAAGGCGCTCGGCTCTTACGAGATAAGTCCCGGATCTGAGAACCTCCTCAGAATACGTCAGGCAAGGTATAGGGGGACCACGCCAATAAAAACGTCGACCGTTGATAATATAAGTCGTGTTAAAACTAAATGATACACCTATTCTTGCAACTTGGGGTTGAAGTGCGTCGAGAAAAAGTTAAAATTTAAGAGACAGACCGCTCGGATCTCAGATTGGACTCTATTTGCTGAAGAAAAGCAAGGAAATTACCTGCACAAGACAACTTCAGCAGAGTATCACTCAGGGTTTTCGAAGCCATACAATAAGTCTTTCCTGAGAAAGGATTTACCTGAACATAAGCACTCATAGAAAAAAGCAGCTGGAGAAATTAACCAGAGAAAACATACGAAGTAGCAAAATACCACATAATTCCTTACCATGAGGAAAATAGGTGAACGTGCACGGTGTGAATCTAGTTGAAGTATGAGGGTGAAAGTCCCTTGGAAAAGATGAATGGATCACCAAAAGTCAAAGTATGAATATCTGATTTTATCTATCTGGTTTGCTTCCCCAACATTAATTTCCGTGTAGCATTAAATAATATTAATAATAACTATATATATTTTTTTAATTAAAAAAACTAACAAAAAATAAATAAATAATCTGAAATCAAATTATTCTAGTAAAAAGAAGCTAAAGAATAAAAATTTAGAAAGTCTCCTTCAAACAGCTTAGATTCCGAATAACCATACATTCTTGTCTATGGATCAAACACCTGCCTTTTCGTATAACTATATACATTCAAAGTGAATTTATTTTTGTAATTATATATATTTTTAAGAATTTAAACTAAAATAAACAGTATCTTCTTAAATTTAAGATCTAAAAATTAATCTAAATTAAATATTTATAGTTATATAAGCGTAAAAGCTGAGATATCTATTTGAGTTTCCAAATTTTAGCTCAGAATCTGACATTCTTATCTAAATTTATATTAATTTTATTTATAAACTATTTAACATAAAGTCTTAGAATCATTTTTTGAGTATTTATTGATATGATTTAAATTTATTTAGTATTGAATTTTTTATTAAGACTCTTATTATTTGAAATTGCAAGAATTAATATGTTTCCCGAAAATTAGAAATTAAAAATGTGTTTTTTATTAAAAATGTAAGTATTAAAAAAAATCTTTTGATTATTAAGAATTAGTTGTACTATAGTATTGGCAAAATTATTAAAATCGCCCATAAAGTGATTATATTATCCATTAAATTTCAATTAAATAACTCAAAATAATATAAAAAATGAACCTGTAAATATTCAAGTTACTAAATCTATTTATTTTGCAATAACTTATTTTTCTTACAAAATTCATTCTTGCATTATAATTTTGAAAAAAATTACAACTTTTTATATAAAAATTTTAAAGATATTATAATTTAATAAAGTAAAAATTAATGCAAATTAATTTTTTAATTTAATAAAAATAAATATAAATTGCTACATCGAATTAGTCTTAAAAGAAATTCAAGCTTTCTTAAATATATAAATACCGCCTTATAAATCAAACTAATTTATTATTTCTTTTGAGTGATCGATATATGAGACTATAGTTTTAACTGTTGATTCATTTGTGTTCAAATCTTTTATCAATAATGCTTTCCACAATTTATTTAATGAAAGCAATTAATTGAAGAAAAAGCCTGGAAAACCCTAAAAATCGATGTTTAACATAAAAAAATGTAATGCAAAATAGCCGATGACCAGGAAGTATGAAATAAGACTGAGCATCCCTCCAAAGAATGTTTTGTTGGCTGATTCTCCCTTATAGTTTAATTGGATTTAGTGACCATACATATCGATAGACTTAACAAGTCCTCCAAACTGTCAAAATTAATATCAAATTATACTTAATTTTAATGTCTACACATTTGTTGTAACAGTTCAAATAATATGGATTTTAAGTTAATTTAATTAAATATTATCTTTCTAATGTAACTTAAATAAATATTTCAAAAGTGATGAATTATTTATTAAAATAGTTATGTTAATATTCTAGAATTATTAGCTTTGTTTTATCCATTAAATTTTGAATAATAGATTTATAATAAATTTATAAGTATAATTGATTTTTAGGGAAACCTTGATTATGATTTAATAAATATTAGAAATTGGATTTTTCATATTGTTTTTAATTATCCTGGAAATGAAAAGTATATGCTTTAAATGTATATAATAATGTAAAGTACATCTGATTTTTTAAGAAAAATATTAATAATTAATTGCCTTCGTTAGATTTTGGAAATATATTTCCAAACGCTAACAATAATAAACTTAATTGAAAGCCATTTACAAATGAAAAGATTGTTGCTCTTATTTTTAAAATGAATTTATCTTTTCTATAAAGAGAGAAAACCCCAAACCCCTTTATTTTTAGGAAATTTAAAAAGATAATATATCTCTTTTCCTGTGATAGTTCTAAAAATATATAAATAGTTAAGTCCAGTTAAAATTCCTCGAATTTATGGTAGAATCGATTTGGATTTGAATTTTTTTGAATTATTTTAGTTCTTATTACTACCCTAATTTTAATATCTAATTCATTTAATCTTAATTAATTTTCCCAAATCGAATATATTTATACAATAATAATTGAGATTTAAGCTTTTGTATTTACAATAGCTTATTTTAATTATAAATTATATTTTCATCATGGGTCATTTTGAAAATATAA
>ARYC01008868.1:0-21677 GCA_000711775.1 Oxytricha trifallax
AAGGATTATTGATAAAACACAAACTTTAGGTAATTTCTACTTCTGCTTTGAACTACAGCTTCACCAACTTCGTGGCTGTTAGAATTTTTCTGATTGATGATCTTTTAAATTTATAATTTTTAGGTTGTTTTTGTTGGGAATAGTGTAGTAGTAGTTAAAGTTAGACTTGTAGTAGTAGAATATTTTGTTATCGTCTGAGTATTTCTGATCATTAATCTTTGAGATCAAGTCAAAAACCTGATGTTTAAAAAGTGGAACAATTCCATATAACGTTTTTCATTTTTGAATAATAATAATTCAGTTTATAATTAAAAATTAATATTTAAATCTAATATTTTATTAATAACTAATTAATTTTAATTTTAATTCATTTTCCCAAATCTAATGTATTCCTACAATGCATATTTGCTTTCATTTTATTAATTAATTATTAACTTGGACTCAAAATAACTAAGTATCTTTTTATGATAAATATCTTGTCTTTTTACTCTGTGGAATAAATTATTAAGGTAGGCTATATTAATTTCAAACGTTTTTAATTAAAAGATGATGAAAGATATCAATAAGCGAAGGGTCAAAAAGATTTATTTGTTAAATTTCCTCAAATTATTAGTAGATTAATATATTTTATTATAAAATACAGCATAACTACAGTTAAAAAAAACCGTCTTAAAAATAAAGTTAATTAAAAATAAAACTTTGGCTATAACTATCATAAAAAACAGACACTTTACCTAATTTATTTAAATATTATGTATTCATTTAATCATATCTACTTTTTTTTTAATTATAAATAAATTATAGATTATTTAATCTATATGTCAAAAAATGTTGATATTAATTATTTGAATTTTCTATTCATTTCGTAAGTTATTATATTATGTCTCTTAACAATTTTATCTCTGAAATATAGATTTATAACCTAAATATATCATCAAACCGCCTTTTTAGTGCAAATGACTACATTCATTTTAAACAATAGATAAGGATTAAGATTAACCAGAGTCTTTTTTTAAATATTTAATGAGTTTTTATATGATATTCCTAAAATAATAATATTGTGAAAAATTGAATATATGCAAATTTATGTCAATAAACTTGAACTTAAGATTGTTAATGTCTATATTTAATCTTGAGATTTAGACTGGCTAAGTAAAATATGAACATAATGCTAGAATGTCTATATTACTTAATGAAAAAGTTAATTTAATTTATAGGAATTAATAAAAAAATGATTTCTATTTGCATTTAAAATTGATTGTAAAAATTCTTCATATTCTATAGCTATATCATATTGATCAATATTTCTTACTTTTATCAAAATTTAACTCAAATTTACTTATAGTTTTTAATACGATAATTATGAAGATTTTTCACGATTAAAACATTTATAATACTTGTTTAAAGGAATGAAAAAAATCAATTTTTATAAGTTAGATATTTGATAGGGCTATAATGAGTATAGAATTTAATATATTTTGAAGTTTTAATAAAAAGGTAATGATAAATAAAACAAAAATTGAAATTTTAATAATTAACAACGAGAAATCCCAAGCAGTTATTTGTAGTTTTTTTAAATAAATAATAAATCTTTATAAGAAAATAATGCAGTGAATAAATGCTTGAAATCATAGAAATCTTACATATAATCTTCAAATTTTAACATGCATACTTATTTGCAATGAACTTGTGTCATATAATTGGTTTTATCCTGTAAAATCTTACTCAGATCTATCAATTGAATAAATTGAAAAATTTATTTTAATGTATTTCAAAATCTAAGGGTGGCTATATGATATAATTTATGAGTAAATTATTATTAGACTAACAAAATATCATCCTCTAGATATATTCAGGCATTCTTTTTGATAATCATGTTTAGTTTATCATAAATTTAAAATAAGATTTATACAAAAAAATATCTTGTGTCTAAACAATAGAACATACTTTCTTTAAATAAGCCATTGCTATAAACATCATATATTTGAATTTAATATGAAAATAATAATTAAACTGTGCTAAGATTATCTATATTAATGATCTTGATAGGGCATTATTGATTGCACTATTATAGGGCATTATTGATAGCACTGATATACGACAATATTTGCATTCAATTGATTAAAATAAGAAATGGTCTTATTTATCAATAATATTTGTTTTACTAGTCATCTTCTTTTTTCAGATTTCCATGTACAATAAAGACAGCTTGATATATTCTAAAATATAAGAATTGTAAAATTGAAAATGTTCACCAAAAGAACACTCATTATTAAAGTTTAATCTCAACATTAAATATTGTAGCCTATAGAATATCAAGTATTTAAAGCAAGCCACTTTATAAAATATCTTATCATCTTAAATATCTTTTAAAATTTCATTAAATATAACTAATATATATCAGTTAAGTTTATAATTGTATATACGAATCTCTTGAAATTAAGGTTATATATACCTTTATAATTTAAAACATAAAGAAAAGTATCAATAATATAATTTAGAATTTCACAAAGTTCACTATTATAATATATCTACAGTTGAGAATGTTTTCTAATTAAGATATCCAATAATTATTGGTTATTTTTTTAATCTTAAATAGAAAGAATTAAATAATCTGATTTATTAGTATGAGCACAACAACTTAAAATTTTGAATATTAGATAACCTTTTTTAAGCCTATGTTTTGTGACTAACTTTCAACATCTATCACTGAAAGCTGCTTGCTATACTGAAGCTGCCCCACTACTGATGTTTATTGTATGTTTGGTTACTATTCCTCCAATCTGCACCGTGGCAGTGGCTGTAAAGATGACTTCGATTGTTTTTGACTATCTGAAAATTTAAAATATTTGCAACTATTACTGACTTTGGAGTAGCACTCTATGATGGTGCGCTCTCTACTCTTTACATGTAAGCACATCCCTTGATTCTTTCACACTATATAGTTTTCATAACTGCATATTTCCTAATCAATGCTGTAACTGGCGGTACAGCGTGTATTCTGTGATGGTTTTACTTCCCACCAGCCTTCTACAAGCTTGGCAATTTTCATTACTAAATTCTCATTGTTTTTGCAGCTAACCTAATTAGCGATCACAAACTTGGCAAGCGACTTCGCATTTCGCTTTACGATATGGAAAGTTTCTTTTGAGTGGAGAAAAGTTAATGAAGTAAGAAAAGAAATAAAAAATGCTCTAAGAGCGTGAGGCTTATGCACGGAATGGCAGGCAGGGAAGTTGGCGTAGAGTGGATGGTGCAAGTGAATTACAGTGCTTCGCGAACTACTCTAGTCTTACAGCTAATTTTGGCTAGAGTAAATAGTAAGTAGAATTCGATCAAAACCCTTACAACCCTCTCCTCAATTTTAACAAAATTTACCTATTGAATTTCGGGTTTTATACCTTGGTGATGACAGCATTCACAATTTTAATACACCATAGTGGCTATTTTAAATAAAAGAAAGAAGAATAAGCAAAGCAAACTCTAATTTATTCACATAGTAAATGGACTAATTTTTCTAAGGAAATTTTGAACATTTCGAAGGATTTACTATTTAGTATAGAATCTATGGGAGCTAAATTTACACTAAATAAGATTTCATTAATACCAATCAAAGACAAAATGGCTATATTTGAATCATTTTTTAATAACAATAGTAACCATTTCATTTTTTAGGGAAAACATAAAACTTTTACTGCCCTCTAATTCTAAAAGTCAAAAATATAAATCTAAAATTTTAAACAAGAATCAAAAATCATAAATAACTCAAAAGTTTTGGGGTTTATGTTCACTGAACTTACAATTCAAATCCAACCAATTAAGGCAACAAGTGAGGTACCGAAATATTTCATGCAATAATGGACTATCAAAAATCAAGTTCTAAATAAACCTGTTTTAATGAATTGTTAATGATTTTTTTCTATCTATGCTGATTCTAAAAATTTATCGACGATGTTATCGGGTGGTGTTGAATCATCTAAGAAGTAAATCAAGTTAAATGCTAAAAGGGAGTTTCCCCCCAGGCTAAGCCTCTCTCTCATCTTGATCTATAAGTTGTTGGGCTTTCACCAACCACACCTCTCTGTTCTAACCTATATTGCAGGGAGTTTCACCCCATCATCTGTCTCAACATGACCTATAACCTATAAATAATAATAATAATTATATTTAATCAAAAGTATTTAATTAAAATAAGTAAAATAAATATTAAATTCACCAATTTATAGAATTTATATAAATATTATTTTTATGTAATTCAAGGATTTTGGTTGCATTCGCAAATAAAATCATTATAGATTTAAATATAGCTATGATTCTTAATTTCTTGTTGTTGTTCATTTAAGAAAATTAAAGCCTAACTATACTTTTGAAATCTTTAACTTTGATTTTTAAACACAGGAATCCTAAGCTACTTTAAATAGTCCCCCCCCCTAGAGTGCTGGGGTACACACCCCGACGGCCGAAGTGACTTAAGACCTCACAGGGGCTTTGCAGGGCTGTCGCTGGTTGTGACTTACTACTTGAAGTTTTTACCTAATGACTAAAGTGCTAGTCTGAGCTCTGCTGAACTTTACTATACTTGCTTGTGTGCTTGGAACTGTTTAGTTATATTCACTACCTTAATATCCTATAGCGTCCGCTAGAAGTGCTTGTTCCTCTTGGAACGTTTGGATTGTCTCTTTGGTTAGACTATTTTGAGTAAGTTTAGTTTACGTTCCTTCGCTGACCAAGCTAAGTGGTGAATTGGTGTTACAAACCTTGCTTTCAGTGATTAGTTCGTTGCTTTTCTCTGTCTATATTAAAGCCTCTCAGGATCTTCGGTGTTGGGTAGGTTGGTACGACCTATCTTGGCCATCCCTCCTTCGCTGCTGAGGGGTCCTCTGGCCAGGAAAGCCAATCTCTTGTATTTATTGCACTGGGGAAGAGTGACTACGAGCGATGAAGCGTCAACGGGGTTATCCGAGTCGTTTTCTTGACAATTCTAACTCATTTTCCTCATTTTGGCCTTAAAATCAAGGACGAACCAGCATTTCGTGGTGGTCTGATAGCCAAGGTGAGCGCACTACCACCTCTAGCATGCCTTGTTGATGTTTTCGAGTAATCAGTAGCAATACCTCGTTATCCTATTAAAAGCTCACGAAGTTAGGAGCTTAGGTACCGAAGCTAATCTCTCTAAGAGGGCCCTGGAAAATTTCACATATTCATTCCTAAGGCAAAATGGGACTCTCTCTAGCAGGTATATGAATCCTCGCTCACCCACTATTGCTTCAGGTCTGTTCAGTTTGATTTTTATTAGTTTTGTATGCATAGTTGATTGATGTTAGTAGAATTAGTGGCACGTATGATCATATGGGCTCGTACTAGGGTGTCGCAAATGCCCGAAGAGGTAACTTTTGATAAATTTCAAGGTAAAAACGGTAATATGCACCCTCAAACATTTCGAGGTTGGAAAAAATCTCCACTTCTACCACCAATCGGGTGTTCTCCTCCTATTTTGGTGTTATTAAGAGTTTTAGCCACCCTTGAGTTGGGGTGGTGGCGAGAGGAGGGTTCTTGAAAATCGATTTTGCAAAATCAAATAAGTCATACTGTACACTCAAAACCCCAAAACTCCTTAATGAGGTTTATAAGTGCTTTGATTTGTAGTGAATTTTTTAGGGGTGGAGTTATTAATTAAATGCGAGACTAAAATAGCAAGCTTTTTGGTTCTATTTATGATGAAGAATATATAGCCTAATAGAATAATATTAAGTTTATACATGCTGACGAGGCTGTGTTTACCTTCAACACTTTCATCTAGAAGTCTTGGTATAAGAGGCATAGTAATATAGAGGTATATGACTAAAAGGTCAAGGTATAAACAATGGCAATTCTTGGAGGAATTAGCGAGGATTCTGGTTTAGAAACTTATGTTATTCATCCTCGCTCTATTAAGACAGAGCAGTATATTAAGTTCTTAGAACAGCTGAGAGAGAAGTACCTTGAATAAGAGATTATACTGTTTGTTGATAATCTTTCTGTTCATAAGACTAAAGAAACAAGGAAGAGTAATGAACTACTTAGAATAACGCCAGTGTTCAACGTACCTTACAGTCCATAGTTTAATGGAATTGAGTTTTACTGGGGTATATTAAAATGACATTACAAGAAACTGCTGCTCTACCACTTGATGCATGACCTACCTATCGATACTGTAGACTTTATTAAAATCTCAGCTAAGAGAGTAGATCATTTATTGGCTTAAAAGTGTGATAAAGAAGGGAGAGTGAATGTATATAAATTAGTTTTGTAGTTAAGTTAATGAATATATAAGTCACATTTAAAATTCTAGTAGGAGCAGGCTTCTCTTTCTTTTCCTTCTCCTGTTACTTCCCTTCTCCTAAGTTTCTTCTCTTGCTACCAGCTCCTGTATCTATATTCATTGACTCTGGTGGCTGAATATTAGAGTAAAGTCTCTTGCAAACTTCATACTTTGTCTGCGACTTTCGCTCTCTGTGAAGCTTGCTCTATTCCTTCATCAAGAAGATGCCAGTACCAGATTTTTCTAAAGAGTTAAGCTTGAAATCTTACTTGAAATATAAGGGTGCTTCTGCAGCTCTGATAGCCAGCTCTCACTTATCTTGATCCCTTGTTTTTCCTTATCTTCTGAAGAGATGCTGTACCTTTTCTTATGAGATTCTTGAATAATTTCTTTCAAGTAATCACCTTTGATAGTTGCAAGTATGCCAAAGAAATAGTTTCTTTCAAGTAGTTTATTTGACAACTGCTTCTTAGTAGGCAGGTACTGCGAAACCTCTGGGTCATTCATAGCATCATCGTATAAGTTAGTCACTGAGATTTCTGGATAGTTTGGAATCTCTGCAAACTTTACATCCTAAGTTTTCAATGCTTTCTTCTCTTCGCAGAGATCGCTCTTAGAAAAGAAATTTTAGTACCTTCCATCGTTGGGAGGAACAAACCAACTACATAATCAAGATTTTCTTCTTTGAGTTCATTACCTTGCTGCACCAGGTAGCTATGCAAATCCTCCTTGCATCTAAATCTTTAAATCAATTCTTGTGCTTGCACTCTTTTCATTGCATCTTTCATTGGCTCCATCTTGTTTAAAGATTTAAGAAATGATGTTTAAATTTAAGTTTATTGATTTCAATTATATACCTCTGTAAAACTTACTATTAAATATGGGCATCTTATTGGAGGTCAACCTCTAAGTATGATATGGAGAAGGTTTTGAGATTTAAATATGAGAGATTGATTTCAATTTCTACTTCATATTACACTTTTTAAGTTTAAGTTTTAATCAATCAAGCCTTCATAACTACCAAGACCTCTCTCGCTTGCGCTTATTTTAAGCTCTAAATTCATTGCTAATTTAGCCATGCATTGTATTGAAGAATCATACCATGCTAGAGTGCTTAACTCGCTCTAATTGATCCATCAAAATTCCTGGAATAAAGGCTAATACCAACTGCTCTCTTCTACTACTCGGTCCAACTTGTCTCTCCAACTGCTCAAATTAACTGCTTGATCCTTGCTCGACTTAACTACTCGCTCATATTGGTCGAACCAACTGCTCGCTCCAACTTGCTGCACCAATTGCTCGGACCAACTACTCGCTTTAACTGCTCTCTCCAGCTTCTAGCTCCAAATGCTCGCACCAGCAGCTCATACAACACTACTAATGGATAATAGCAACGAAATCAAGATCTATCACTAATTAGTTCCAACTTATCGTATTCGATAATGCATCGTCCTCAAGTGACCTTATCACTTTGAACCGCACCGATAAACTACAATGATAACTAGAGTAGGTTAGTTGATTTAGCTATCAAAAAGATGAATATTCAGAGAAAATTGGGGTTTATACAAGAATCATTGATGCAGCTGCTACAACAAGCTTCAATTGTACCAATCAGAACAATAGAACTATTATAATCAATTTGTAAATTCATCTTTATTAATTAATTTCTCTAATTTCCTATGTTTTCATATTTTATTATTAATGAATATAAATACAGTGGAAAATCTTATAATTGGGAAATTTAAATAATATATTTTAAAAAATATTTATATTCCTAGTGAAAAAAGATGATCTTATCCTAACTAAAATCATTTACAATTATTATTCATAAATGATAAATTTATAACTATATAAACATATTATTACATATATATTTTGACGTAAGAAATATTTAAGTTAAAACGATATATTATATAGCACATGTAGTAAAAGCAAATAATCATATAAGATATACATTATTGTTCTTCTCAAGTTCTTTAAATTGTAAACCACTTGAATCCTCATAAAAATACAAAACATAATAAGATTTTGTAATATAGATTCGTGTGTGTATTCTTTTTCACTTTTGAATTCCATTACTTATAATTATGGTGGATTAGTGCAAAACAATTACATTTTAATTCTGATACATATAGCCTAGATGAATAGCATAGTAAAAAATTACAATTGTATTAAGAAATGTAGAGAATAAAAATCGTTAAAGTGAAATATCTATTAAGGAAATTTTGTATTTTTCATTTTTTAATAGAATTTCTCTTTTTGGAACTTTGAGCTTGTTTGAAGGTATAGAGCAAAGTCAAGATTGATGTAGATAAATGACAGTTTCAAGTTTGAGGGCTCTAAAAAAAGTTCTAGTAATTTTATTTATTAAAATATTGTCATATAATTATTTATTACATTTGTACTATACTTAGAAAAATTGCCAGAGGCAATCAAAGCTTCTCATTCAAATAGTAGAATTAGGATTATTTTAAACTGGTTAACCATTGAAATATTCAATTATTTTGGAATACCTATAAATAAAATTTACCATTCATTTTTGACTTTCTAAATGTTTGAATTATTTCTTAATTTATTATAAAGTTAAAATATCTATCCTATCAATTTATGTATATTAACAATTAATATAAGCAATATGCTCACCTTGAGAAAGGTTATGATATATAATATGACAATTTAATAAATAATTTGAAGTTAAATGAAAAAAAGAATAATAAATTATTATTTTAATTATTATATTATTCCCCTTGATTTGTATTTTTATTCTTCTTTGCTCTATAAATGGCTTTCTTATTAATGAATGTATTCGATATTAAAGAAATATATAAAATAAATAAATTATTTAATCATGAGATATATGACAGTAATAAAATCCTAAAAATTCTAGAATCAAAATATTAATTGATGTATTGCTGATTCTGTAAAAAATTAAGTAAAATTAATAAATGTACAATTATAAATTTTAAATCATTTATGGAAGCTTGAAGTTTAATTTACAAATCAAACTTTCAAAAACATTTAACATTTAATTTAGCTACTGGGATACAAGAGCAGACTGAAGATTGGATAATTATACAAAGCAGGAAGATCAATGAATCTTAAACTTGAAGTACTAAACTTAACAGTTATGAGGAGAGATCTCCATGCATTCAATCAGATTTAATGGAATTCAAGAAACTATTGGACGTATCTGAAGTCAACTTGCTATGGATTAGGCAAAACTTGAAAATAAAACAACATGATGGATGACAAAAGTAGAAGAGTCAAAGAGTGAGAACAATGTATGTAAAAAAGCAAAAAGTAATAATGGAGAGTGAAAGAAGAGGAATGAAAACTTAAGGATTTAAGGAAAAGCTGTCATGCCAAAGAAAGAATTCACTATGGAGAATTCTTAAGTGAAGAATCACTATTCCAGGATTACATGTCCAATAACCTTGAATGACAAAGATAGTTTTTAAATATAAAGATTTGCTCAAATTAATGGTGTACCAGATTTATGTAAAATTAAATCTATATTAAATTTAGATTTTTTTAATATTAAATTTTTTAAATATTTGATTATACTTATTTATTATTTTATAAAAAATAGATTTTGGATTTTAAATTTTGGATTACTAATCAAAATCCCTTTTCTTTGAGTAAAACCATTCTCATTATATTATATTTTTGTTCTCACTTTAATATTGCTCTCAAAATTTATTACAGCAAAATTCTTTTACTCTTATTTATTCGCTTTTCTCCAAAAATTTTTCATCCATTTAATATAGTTTTTATTTCTTAAAAATCATCTTTTTACCGCGTGTTATATTTTTAAATTAAAGATTCAAAAAGAGAGAATTTTTTGTATATTCAACTTTAGATATTAAATAAGTTAAGATAATATTTTACTTAAATTTAATGGTAATTAGTAATTTAGGCATTATAATAGATTATTTTTATTTTAACGTCTTCTGATCAAATCATTTAATTGCATTATTTCTTCTTCTATAAATAGTGTTTTTTTAAAAAAAATATTTGTGCTTAAAATACTTTAAAAAAATTAATGTAAAGAACATCATATTATTATTTTTATTTCAAAGAATGAAAACAATATTAAATAGTTCATAATAGTTAAGAATATTTAATTATTAAATTATATTTTTTAAATAAAACCCTCAAAACTTGAGAAAATTATCTTAAAATAATTTTGAACTTTGGGAAATGTAAGTATAAATTATATAACAGCTTTCTCTTCGAATAAAAATATTAAACTTAAATAAATATATTAAAGAAAAAAAGTACTTACATTAGTGCTTTTTTGTTAAGAATCGAAGTTGTGTTAGATATATAGTCGGAATAATTGATTTGGAATGATTTTTACTAGAAAATAACAAGATATACTAAGTAAAAACAATGAGAGATTGGACATTATGGTCAAGTAGAAAGAGTTTAGTGGGAAAGTTGTATTAATCAATGAATGCACCGGTTACCATTCAGAAAGACAGAATTATTGGAATAAATCAAATTAAAATGCTATTAATAATAATATAAAAAATTATTGAATTGATTATAAATTTAAATATAGATGAATCTGTTAATGTTTAATCAACTAACTTGGTACTAGAGAATAGGGGACATTCTAGGGATCCTGATATTACAAAGAGTATCATAATTCTAATTAAGCTTAGGTATTAGCTAATTCTAAAAGTTACCAGAAATTATAAAAATGATAGAGGTGTTTACACAAGGAGAAGATAAGAAATTTATATGTGATAAAAAACTCTTGAAGTAGGTGAACAAAGTGATCATAGAAATAATGTGAGAATTACATGGTTATAAAAATTTAAGTGAACTAGAAACAACCAAGCTGATAATCCAGAATCTGTCCATTTTGGTAATTTAATGGAAGATCACAAAGGTATTGGAAAATCTTTTGTGAGTCAAAATTTTAACTTTCGCGAAATATTTGGGTTAATATGTAGAGATACAATTAGATATTTAATTAAAGTAAGATTTAATAAAGAAGGTAATGTGGCTTCAGAATCTGTGAAAATAGGATTAAGAAAAGATAGAAGCGTGAATGAATGAAGCGCTTTAGCACTCTAAAAGATAAAGGGCCGAGATTTATTAGCCTATTGTGTAACACTTTGACTTACTTCCTCCAAAATGTTGAAATTTATACAAAAAAATACTTTAAGAAAAGCTCTATTGGTAAAAGATATCAAATAGAAAGAATGTTATCATTGATTTTCATGAATATCCCAAACTTTTGTGTTTGAACTATGACATTTCATGCTTAATAAGTTAATGCAATAATATTCATAATATTAGGCAAAAATAATTCTTTGAAGTCTCTTCTCAATAAATCTAATAAAAGTTAGTCATATGCATCTACCCTTACAATCTTAAAATCTTGCTTGTGCAGAAATTTTTATTCTCACCCATTTAAACACAAATACTTTTATCGAGTGGAGTATTTTTGATTAAATATTGATTTCATTATTTATGATTATTTCTCACATTTAATATTTGCATATCTCCCATTCATAACGCAGAATGAGGAGTTTAATTTTATTTATCTGTGATGATTTGAAAAATGACGTAGTTTTAAATTTATTCTTGAGTTCATTAGTTAATGCATTAAGCATATTAACTAAACTATAGCCTTTAACTAAATCTTAAAATTTAAATTGCTCCGTTAGACTTCTCGTCCTTAAACTATTGTTGATTACATAGGCAGAAACTGAATACATCAGTTAAAAGAATTATTTTGAAAAAGGCTTGACTACGAACTGAGCCACTCGACATTTTGATGTAGCCTATAATTAATTTTACTTATAGGCTAAGAGTCCTAGGAGAGGAAATGGAAAACGCCAATCGAAAATAACTCAGCCTAAATAAGCTAACTTAATCATTAGTTTCATAGGTAAAAAGAAAGAGAATTGAAAAATTTAAAGTTAGTGAATACCTTTTGCAAAAAGTTAGTCCAAATTACACTTAAAAGTGATTTATTGATTGTGAGCATCATCTGCCACATAAGTTAAGTAACTTCTTTTAAATATATAGAAGGGAGTTTTGTATTGGAAAATATTAAAGTCTGAGAATATGTATAAAGTTAATTGGGGGACTTTAAAAGTATTTCTATAAAAATGTCATTTTTTATGGTAAATAAAATTAGAAAATCAGATTAAATGAATCTTTTAAACATCTACAAATAAGAGTAAGTTTAATATTTAATTATATTCTTAATTTAATTAATATCTTTATTAATATATCTATAATTTAAACTGTAACTAAAAAATCATTGAGTCTATTTATTTAATTTTTTATGTAAATTTTCTCTATTTCAATTTTATTCTTACTCAGTTTTCCAAGTTATTGCATTGGCCACCCCTAAAAGATATCTTCACTGTTTCTTTAGTGAACCTTCTGGGCATCAATTTTAACACATTAATGTTTGAATTTTTATTAATTCCGTTATTATTCTATTTACAAAGAGCAGTACCCCAAAACATGTTATTATTTAGAAATAATTTCCCTTTTCTCTCAATATTTTTTAATTTAACTATTATATGATTTTTGATTTTGTTAAATTATCATAAAGATGCCTATAGTTAAAAGACATAATAGGTCCTTGGATTGTTTGGATCAAGATTTAGTTACTTAATAACTGATATTAAAAAACATTTCTTAAGATATTCGCAAATCTTCAATAAATGTATACATTATTTAGAGGACTTAGTATATCATTTAGTATTTCCTAGTAAAAATACATGATTCTCATTCTTTTGATAACTTTTTTTTAAAAAATATAATAAGTCCAAAATTATTCGAAAATTATTGCTCTATGACCTATACTTAAACTATATTTTTAAATAAGACAAATACCACCATTTAATTTTCTAAATTAGTTTTAAGACCATTTAACATTCATTTTTAAATTCCTAAAAAATTTGTAGTTATTAATGTAACAGTAAGATTTTTTTAAAAATATCAAGACAACTTATGTTTAAATAACTATCTTTTAGATATATTAAGAAGATTTTTTATTCTAGAGTAACTTCCTGATAAGGTAGAATATTAGAAAATAAATTGAATTCAAAATTTATCAAAAATTCTAAGTATCACTCAGTTAGGTGAATTTTTATATAAATGAAAACTTGAAAGTTCATGACTTGAATGGCAAATGTTGTTGGCATCTTTCTCAGTGTATGCGGAAATTATAAGTGTATATATTTCTTTTTAATAAAACTTTTTCGTTTTTGTATTTTTATTTTTATTCTTAGATTTTTTATAGATTCCAACTTCTTTAAATTTGCATGGTTATTCCAAATAATTATTTATATGTCAAGTGTCATTTAATTTATTGCGGACCAAGACAGAGGCAAGTTCTATATTTTGGGGTTCCATCAATATAGTTGAAAGTTAATATACATGTCTAGTTACTGTTTATAGAGTGTTCCATTCAAGCTATTGGCTTAAATCTTATTTAAGAATTCTTTATTAATTCCTAAATTTAAATTATGTTAAGTGCACTTTTTGTATACATTTTTAACCCATTAAATAGAAACTTGAATTAAATGAAATTTATATTTTGAAAAAAATACTTTCTTCATACGTTAACTTTGATTCTTATTTGACTAATCAGAATATTTTTGCTTAAAAGCTGCATCCTTAACAAAACTTTTATTAAACAATACTTCAATTTTGTGGGGATTTAACAATTTATGACTGGGTAATTTGAATAAAGATTCAATTAAGGCCGCTTTTAAAACCTTTATTATTTAAAATTCGAAATTTGCCTCAATTATATAGAAAGTTTTAACATATCATGCAATAATATACTATAAAAACATTATTAAGGAAATTACTTTGAAATTTTAATAATGAAGTTACTGATTATCATTAAGCTTATTAGCTGAAAAAAGCATATTATTTCAGCAAGAAGTGAATATATTCAATAAGCCATTAGAATTCAGCAATCAACAAAACATTTAATTAAAAAAGAGAGGGCGAAAACGTACTTATGATGGCGCTGAATACCCAGACTTAATTGACAAAGCAAAACTTATCCTACTACTGCACAACTACGACATTAACATACTCTTGAATCAATAATAATTTGAGCCTCTTAAGAACTCTAATGATTTACCTCAATTTATCAGCAAGTATATCCTAAAAAAATCCTCAAAAATAATTTTCCAAATCATTAATTTAAAGCATTCTATAAATGGTCTTGAAGTCCAGAAGAAAATGAGGGATAAATTGAGTTAGCATTAATAAATTTATGTTCCTTTTAAAGCTAACAATCGTAATTGTTTCTACGAGTAGAATTTCCTTAATCCTCAAGCAGATTACGGAGCCAAGATCTAATTAAAACTTTACATCTAACTACTTAAGGGAATACATGATTTCCGAAGCCAACAGAACGATACTAATTTACCAAATAAATTTTTGAAATAGATAGTTAAAGTTTACTAGAAATTTTTATTAACCTAAAATATAACTCGTCTATTATGAGGGTAATTTCGGTCTTGTTCATGAACATAGTTAAAAATTAAAAATAGATCTGCAAATTAAAAACAATCTTTTTGTTTATTCATTACTCTATTATTGATTGAGACCTACTAAAGAACGCAATGATACTTTTAGCTCAACGCCACAACTCTAATAGACATTTGGGCTCACTAAAATTACATTTTCATAATGAGATTGATTTCTTCACATAACTTTAGGAGGAACCCGCGCTTCTGAATAGCATGAAAATTGCAATTATCCCAATAATGATTGATTATTTTGCAGGATTCAAGGAGGATGCTAAGTAATACGACTTCCTACAAATGCACTTAAATGACTGAGATAATAAGGGAGATATCCATCAAACTAGAAGGAGACTTTGCCTAATATGCGATATGAGTTAATCAAAAACTTATAAAGATTTCGATGCAATGATTAATAACATTAAGAAAAATTTTATTTCAAAGTGGGGGGTACCTTGATTAGAGCGACTTTTCAATAATGAAAGCTTAAGTATCTGTTAAACTCATAATACGCAATTCAAGTTGAGTTTGTAAGTTAACGGATACTTGAAAGTTCTGAGATAAATCACAGGAATACTTATAAAGAAAAGGGATCAAAATTGGCTAGAAGTAATTGCAGATTTGATAAGTGGCAACCAAATAAGTTTAATGCGTATGTTAAAAACCCAAAACAAGAAGAAAATTATTCTGTTTAGTAATTTTACAAGATGGTAGGAAAGTTAAAAAAAACTTAATACGCAAACAAAAATGTTATTAAATTCTGCTGCACTCTACAAGAAAATATTTCTATTAGGAAGTGATCAAATATGAGCGCTAGAAAGTTTACTGGGTTTGAATTTTTCTTTGCTTTATAGAATCTGTGCATAAGTTACAAATATGGAAAGAATTAGGTAATAGTTCATCATTTTTTTGTCATAGTTAACAGCTTGACTTTTCTGTGAGCTATGATTGGAATAACCTAAACACAATTATTTTGAAAAAAATTACTATTTAAATGTGGGATGAAAAGGAAAATTTGAAAGGTAACTCTCAAAAGTAATGTGAAAGTCAATTAAAAAATAATACGATAATTAACTTGGGGTCTATTTTATGGCTTAAAATGTTTTAAATCCCAAGAAATGAAAAAAGAGTTTATAGATTTTGTAAGAAACTCTTTTCTTATAATGAGTAAAAAATTTATTCTTTACTTAGAATGAAAGAATATTATTGTTTTTCTTTATATTAATTATTAATATAATACTATTTAAATAATTAAAATTGCACACCTAAATAAACGATAATTAAATTTAAGTTAGAGTGCGGATTAAATAATAAAATAAGTATAAAAATATATTCACTTTTAAATATGACAATTGATTATAATATACGGCATTAGATTTTGATTAATAAATTTTAAATCATAAAAAATAAATATATTTAACTTTTTAATTGATTAGTTTTAAAAATTACCTATATTAAAATTTAATAATTATATTATGAAATATATTTATTTATTAATTAAAATCTAATGTCGTTAATAATAATCGATTGTCATATTTAAAAGTGATTATATATTTATAATTATTTTCTAATATATTCCGCACTACAACCCAAACCCAACCACCGATTGATTATCAGTGCGAATTTAATTATTTAATTAATAATATATGAATAAAAGATAATATAAAGAAAAACAATAATATTCTTTCATTCTAAGTAAAGAATACAATTCTTGCTCAATATATATAAGAATAATTGGATTATCTATGAATGCTTTTCTTAACTTGGAATTGATACCTTAAAAGTTTTTTATAGCTTATAAAATTAACAGAATCTACTCTATCTTAAAAGGAGGGGACATGCATAGAGATTGCTTTTAGGCAAAAGAAATATTTGATTTCCTCCTTTAAGCAGATAAAGTATTTTATAGAAAATTTTAGCTACAAATTATTTATTATAACGGAAACCTGTGTATGAGTATTGCGAGAGTATTTATGAGCTCTATATGGAATAAACTTTACTTCCTCCAGACATTGTTGTTGCGACCGCGACATACTAAATAATCGAATCATGTTTCGAAATAGTTCAGGGAGCTTTAATTTTAACAGTATGAAGGGTATATAGGCTCAAAGGTTGATGTCTATATGGAGATATATTAAAAATACAAAAGATCAATAAACGCTATGGCATCTTGCTGCTTACTGACATGTAAGGAAGAGGTATAGATCTGCCTACTGCAAAATATTTAAAAGAAAACAGTGGTTTTTACTTGGAAATGAGTGATGTTTATTCCTCAAAACGACAAACTTAAAAAATAATAGAGAAAGTGAGTAGGTGTGAAAATTAAGGACAATAAAGGCTTTTAATACTCATTCGTGGGTTTCAGAAAACAATTGAAAAGAAATTCAATTTAGATAAGACTTCTTAGAAAACGAAAGCCATATTAATTAATCAAAATTTTAAATAATTCGTGCTAGGAGAATAAAAAAATTAAAGAGAAAGATGTTTGCCCCACTTTTATTGCTGAGTAAGAAAATATATGAAAAGGATAACAATTTATAAAGCAAAAAATTATTGCATTTGAAGGTATTGATTCTCTCTAAAGCTATCTGCATAATAAATAAAAACTATTGAAAAATTGCTAATCATTAGATTTATATCTTCAAAACCTTAATCCTTAGGACGCGACTGATTTATCTACTCATAATAAGGATAGTATTTTTGATAAAAGCAATAGTGATTTCTTGAAAGAGCTGAGCAACGATATCATGAAAACAATTTCTAAAAAGGTTGTTGGTTATAAAAAGGAAATTGATTAAATTCAATAAACTTAAATAAAACAATTGCTTAGGTATATCAAAATAATAGAAGAGATTAAATTTTAAAACTCAAATATAACAATAGAGAATTCAAAGATAGAAAGTAAAACAATCTACCTTTAAAAAAATAACCAAAAAATATCATGGTCAAAAGCACTGACTTAAAGTAGCATAAACTCCAAGATCGAGTAATTGCAAATCGCGCAAATATTTGCTGGTAAAAAGAATGACAATAAATGGGCGACTCAATTGATCATAGATGCCTAGTTACATGGTATTTACAACTAAACGCACTGCAATTCCTTCACACATAATAGTAATTTTTTATCATTATTTAATTTATAGAAATATTAACAGTCAAACTCATTTTTTGCGGCATATCATTGTATATTGTTGTTCATGCCATTAAAGTTTGGGGTGGCACAAGTGGATTCCTTCCTAATTAATAATGATATTCTAGTGAAGCTTTTAATAAATTCTTGTAGTCATTCAGTTCATATAATTATTCTTGATGCTCAGACAACTCTCCGTCCCTCTCTTATATATCTGCAAGTATTTTTACTTGCTTTGATTTAACTATGTCTCTAATGACTTGACTTCTTCAAGATTCTTCAATCTTCTTTTCCTCTGGGAGTTCGGCTTTAAGTGAAATTATGACAGACTTTAAAAAAATTATTAAGCTAAAGATAATAACTTACTACTGAAGCTGAGTTTACTGTTGAGTGCCTAAACAAACTCTAGTCTTGTACCAGCAATCATATTTATGACTTATTCAGTCTTTCTATCCGATTTTCCTTTGATTTCTATGCCATTTTTTATGTTTCTAATGAATCTACTGTCATCATCACATCTCAGATCAATTATCTATCTAAATAAAACCAATCGAATTGATCTGCCATAAATTTTAGGACATATTAATTCTACTATGCAATGTTTATGAAATCGTCTGATGCAAGCTCTTCTATCTATGGTATTTCTGTTACTAAAATCACATTTCTTTTTTAAGTTATTTTAATTTTGGTGTATATATTCATGCAATTTTTACTCCATTTATTATGCTTTTTAGGTAATAAACATTTTACACGTAAGCTTGGGCAAAAAAGTATTGCACTCGTAGAGTTTCTTTACTTCCAATTCTCTTTATTTTAAAGTTTACATTTACTTTAGATAGATTTGGGTGATGATGCATGTAATCTCCGTCACAAGTAAAAGTTATAAATTGATTTTATTTATAATTATAATCAACCCTTAATATTGTAGGAATACATTTGAATTTGGAAAATTAATTTAAAATAAATAAATATTAAATCAAAATCGTGGCAGTTAAAGTTGACCAAATTAAACGATCTTGGGCTCATTTGATAGACAATTAAAAATTAGCTGGACTTTACAATTGGAGGTACTATTTTATCGCATCCATGGACCGAGATAACTTCAATTTAATTAAACACCTCTAAATTCAATAAATTATACTCCACATTAAAGTCAAGTTATCTCGCTCTAGGGATGAGATAAAATAATACCGCCAATAGTAAAGTCCAGCTCATTTTGAATTCTTTATCAAATGAGCCCAAGATCGTTTAATTTGGCCAACTTTAACTGCCAAGATTTTGAATAAAAGTTTATTTATTTTAAATTAATTTTCCAAATTCAAATGTATTCCTACAATATTTAGGGTTGATAATTAAGGGGAGTATATATTACAAGAATCATTCTTTGTTAAATAAATTCTCTATTTAGAAACCTCCTTCAAAAAACAGGAATTTCTTTTCCAAAATCTTGAATCATATTATAAACTAAAAAAAAAATAAACTGAGTTCTTTAATTAAAAACTCAAGCAGAAAATAATAAAGTTTTTTATCCGAAGAAGAAATCCATGCAAAAAGGCTCGATAGTAAAATTTAATTGTATTCAACTACTAACTTATTAGAAGCTAAGATAGGATTACCATGGACTATCCATATCATGAAACTGACATTATAAGACAAATTATCTTTGGAAAAGTAAATTATTAACTAAATCAATAAGGCAGACTCAAAATTCCTTATACAAGACCCAAGAGATACCATCTTACAAAATTCTTGACAGAATGAACATTAAGGAGAGTTTTTGGCTTCTGGGAATGATTTAAAACTCTTTTAAAAGCAAATATATAGTTAAAGACCATATGAAGATTTCGATATAGAGCAGGGTCTTCTAAATTTATTAAAAAATCGATTTATGTTAAAGCAAGAATTAAATTACGTATTAAAAGAATAAGTGCAATTATTGATTTAATCATTTGAATGAAATAATGAATGCTGTTCATTTAGTTAGGAATGAGTAGATGATAAAGTTTCTTTTTTACAAAAAACAAATTTATTCTTAAAAAATGATTTAATTAAGTTTTTTATAAGAACTTACAATATTCCAATGAATGCATTACAAATGCGTTATAAGTTAACCTCCTAGCATCTTAAAAAGTTATAAAAGGAAGCCATGAATAACTTCAATAATAATTCTAAAATAAAGTTTAAGAAACTCTAGAATTACATCACCTTAAATAAGAATCCTTATTCAAAATTATTTAGTAATAATCACAGCATCCCTAGCTCTTTTCTCTTATAAATATAGATTTATTAAAAGTTTCGATATCAGCTATACGAAACTACTTAAAACAGGGCGGAGTTTAGTTTTAGGAAAAATACTATTTAACCCCAAAGTTATATGGATCAAATCAAAGCTCCAAAAACAGATGCATGCCTTATATTATATACGAACCAAAATAATTATAAAAATTGATGAAAGTCTAATACTATTTTGTGAACATAGATCAAGTTCTAAGAAATAAAAAGGCTGTCTTAATCATTTTAATAGTTCAAAAATATTTGACTCCTTTGGTATATTGCCTGAATTGACCAATGATAATAATTGTTATTTTGTTATAAGGAAAGGAATAACAAATACCTAGAATCGATGACTATTTTATAATGTAAATTATTCAGCCTCTATTACAACAAAATAAGAAATGGAGAGCGAGAACAATCTTTATGCTGGACAATGTTTCATGTAATAGGACTGCCTATATATTGAGGAAACTAAGATTACTTAATATCCTAACTATATTTCTATGCCCATATATTTAGATCAAGCGCTAGTTGAGAGATTTTCTCAACAGTTAAAAAGAGAAATTTACTTGGCGTTATTAAGCTATTAAAGGAGTAAACATTAAAAATAGCATAAGTGCAAATAAGTAAGATCAAAGAAAAAAATAACTAAAAACCAATTAAACAATCGCGTGCATTTTATTAAGTTTCGATTGTTAATTGCTGATTTTTTAATGAGACATTTTCTACATCTTGATTTAGTTCTAGAAGATATTTGAAAACTAAAGTAAATATAAAAAAGACTATTGTATAGAAAACCTACGATTTTCATATACATTTATAATAGGTTAGTGGAATGTTACAAAGATATTTCAGGCAGTTAATACAAATCTCATATATCATAAAACAACCTCATTCTATTTTGACTTATAATCAATTATAAAATTTCACCCAATAATAATCATATTCATCCTAACTTTTCTTATAGAAACTAATAAAGAAAATATAATTATATAGTTTAATAGAATAAAAAAATGTAAATTTCTTTAAAACAGTTATATTTTTTAAGACAAATCTTTTAATTACTATTATATCCATAAAATGTAATTTAATTCAAAAATTACTTAAGCAAAGTAATAGATAATTGATAAAGGCGGTGTGGATTAAAAGCCTACATTATTTGAGTTTTTAAGCTATTATATAAGTTCTTAATAAATTATAGCCTGTAATTATTTTTATATAATAAATCGATTTCTAGTCATTCAATTTTTATATAAGATAATTCCTTATTTAACAATAATTAAATTAATATAATTATACTTTTTATTTTAACTTTGTTGAAGTATTAAATAAGCAAAAACATTCAATGTTTTACTTAAATTAATTGTGAGAAATTAAGATTAGTTAATTGACCTACTAATAGGCTTATTAGCTCAAATAATGATGGCTTTTAAGCCCAAAAATATTAATATTT
>ARYC01008869.1:0-20577 GCA_000711775.1 Oxytricha trifallax
AGTTACTTAATCAAGCTAGATGCTGTTCTCCTTGCCAAGGATCATGTTGCTTTCAGACTCTTACTCTATGAAATGACCCTAATAGATTTCATAACAGATTAAAGGAATCATAAGTAACTTTGATAAATTGCAACTCAGACCGTATAAGGTATTAAAGAGCTTCTCAAGTTAGGGTTTGTTCACAGAGATTTGAAGCCAGAAAATTAAATGATAAACTTTTCACCAGTAAGAGTAGCAATAATCGATTTCAACAGAGCCTAAAGAGTGGAAGTATCAAGGCTTGGAACTGTAATGTGAACGCAAGGGTACTATCCAGAAAGAGAGGAGTGGAGAGATGGAGACTTTTAGTGGGATGTGTGGGCTTTAGCAGCAATAATAATAGAGTGCGATATGCCTCACAATGAATACTACTCGACAAGATGCGAGAAGGATGCTAAACAAAGAATAAAGCAATTTATTGACAAAACTAGAGTATCTCAATCAACAAAACAAATGGCAGAGAAAATAATAATTAAGCAAACTCAAGATCACACATATCAATAGAGTAGATAGAGTTGTGGTTAAGTAAGATAAACTTCAGACCTCTCCCACATGATCCTAAGGTGCATTTTTAGTGATTAAATTAAATACATTTACTATAAATTTCACATTAAAACCTATTAATAACCCCAACCCCTAACAAATTCCCTACAAATCAAAGCACTTATAAACCTCATTAAGGGGTTTTGGGGTTTTGATTATATATAACACTTATTATTTTTATTTAATAATAATTTAATTATTTATTTTAGTTTAAAGCAAAAATGGCTTATGTACTTTGAAACTATTAATTATGGTTACTTTACACTAAATTAATATAATAATTGAAATATAATTTGATTTTTTTAAATTTAATATTTGAATATTAAATTCAATTTTAAACTTCTAACTAAATAAATATATTTACTTTAACTATTTCAATACACATTTCTTGTATTGCTTTTAAGCTGTTAATTAAAATAAATTTCAATAATTTAACATCAACTTTAATTTTAAATAAAAACTTGTATAATTTTTAGAATTACTATAAAATATTAAATCAACATTTTTAGGAATTTATTTTTTATGGGAAATCAAAAACATTTTTATTCATTTAATCTTTTCCATTATAAATGTCAAAATGAGTATGAAAAAACTCATCAGACTTAGAAACTCTTCTCATGTTATATCTTTCAATTTTTAAATCTGAATTACTATGTCAGATAAGTAATTATATTCTTTCTTTTTACACTCGACATAATTTCAACTCATCTAACTTCCCCTAACTTTTATACATTTTTCAGTCAATAATTGCTCTCTAACTCAAATAGAAATAAACAACAATATTACTATAAATTTAAAAGTCAATATTATTATAAAACTAATTCCTTTTTTTCAAAATTTAAGATAGATAAGCTGCACATTACTATCAAATACTATAGCATATAAAATTTATACTTTTATGAAATAGTTAAATTAAATTTATAAGGTATGGATAAGTATATTACCTTGAATTAAAGGTAATTATTAGAGAGGATGTTTCATACTTGAAAAAAGATCATGATTTCAAGTGTAATTGATAATAATTTATGAGCATTTATAGAAATTCTAACAGTCTATATGATGATTTGCAATAATAAGGAGGATAATTGAATTAAAAAAATAGCATTGTTATAATTTATTTTTGAAATTTTGCCTAATTAATTAATTTCTGGTAAATTTGATTATTTCTTATAATAATGAGTGTTCTTAATGAAATCAAATTGTGAAAATCCCTAATTTTAAAATTCAAAAATTTTTGAGTTATTAATATAAAGAATTTTTGGGGGGGGGGAAGTTTCCTGCACCGGTTTATAATAAAAAAAAATTTTTAGGATAGTTTCCTGCACTAAATTTTTTTTTCATTTTTAGAATTTGATTTTTATCACATTTATCAACCAAATTTTTTTTACTAATTTTTTGAAAAATCTTTTTACTCAATCTATTCTTTAATTAATCAATATGTTTATTAACTTGGAATCTAATCACCATCCAAGCAAGGGTGAAATTTATCCACTATATAGATTCCATCTGATATTAGTAGACTTCTGCATCTCAACCTTAATATTGCTCTCTCTGTCCTAATGAAATTCCAAATATGTTATCCAATTATAGTTAAAATTCTAATTTATTCTTTCAATGGTATATAATATTAGATAATGTATAACACTATATTTTCATGAAGTACGTATATAATATAAAAATTATCTTAAAATTTATGGGTTGTAAAAAAATTTTTATTGTTAAATTTATGAAATTTTACATATAAAAAAAGTGCAGGAAACTATCACGAGTGCAGGAAACTTTCCCCCCCCGAATTTTTATATGAAGATTCTTATATATAATATTTAATTAAGAAGAATGTAGTAGATATGAAAATTATAAGTTTATTTATATTAAATTTATTAAAAGTTTCATTAGTCCTTAATTTAAATCCAAGCAATATATTATTTCAGTCTTATTAAAGATTAAACATTCCCGTGGTTATTATTTAAATTTTAAATTAATATAATTTCTAATGCAAATATTCTATATATAAATTTATAAGGTTAAATTTCTTCAACAATATGAGACTTCATTAAACTTTCAAACAAAACTATCCTTAAAATAAGCAAAAATCTTAATTACTAATGAGTATGTAAATTAAAAATAATTAATTTAAGTTTAATTTTTTTATCAAGAATTAAGTAGTAAAATATTATTTAATATAAAAATATAATTTATTTGTAAACAATATTTATTTATAAAAATGTTTATAAATATAATTGATCATTATATCTTTGATTAAAATATTAAATTAGTTTTTTTTTCAAAATTCAAACCCTATATATTAATAATAAAATTTTATTCTGATATTTTATGTTTATAAAATCAATTTAAAAAATCATTTTCGATTTAAAATTAAAACATATTATTAATTATAATAATTCAATAAATAAAAACAATTATAATATATATTTATGTTTACATATAATATTATTTAAATGATGAGAGATTGTGGAGTCACACGTCACTTAATTATTATTACATTCTAAATGATAAAAATATATGAATATATGACATAAATTAATTTTGATGCTTGAGCTGATCGAAAAAAGACGTCAATCCATCAAATATATAAAAAACTAAAATAAATAAGAATATCTAATCTAGCTAATGGATAATATTCCTATTTTGAGTTATTGGGACTTGACAAGTATTTAAAAATAAAAGCGATGTTTATTATACCAATGAATATCTGTTCTGACCGACACCGACCCCCCCGTACCCCCCATCTTAGTAGTACCCCCCGTACCCCCGACCCCCGCCAACCCCCCCTAAAATATCATTTTATATCAAATTTTTACCTCAGGGTCTAAATCAATTTCCTTCTTGACATCTCTACATCATAAATTTTATATTTTATATATAAAATTTCATAATTTTATCAAATTTATTATTTATATATTTATGCCTTAAATGATTTGATTTTTAAGTTTTGACAAGTTTTACAATATTTTTTCAACATTTTTTTGCCTATCCTTAGTGAAAGTATTTAAAAAATAATTTTCCATTAAAAATATTAAAATTTAAATTATAATTAATTTTATTGACTACCATACACAAATTTTATTCGAATATTTTTTTTCGTTTAAATCAACTTCATTCGACTTTTTTTCAAAGAAAAAGTATGATTAATTATTTTAATTTTAAAATTTTAGAATTTTAAATTTTTTCCATTAACAAATATAAAATATTGAAAATTTTGAAATTAAAAAAATTAATCATACTTTTTCTTTGAAAAAAGTCGAATGAAGTTGATTTAAACGAAAAAAAATATTCGAATAAAATTTGTGTATGGTAGTCAATAAAATTAATTATAAATTAAATTTTAATATTTTTAATGGAAAATTATTTTTTAAATACTTTCACTAAGGATAGGCAAAAAAATGTTGAAAAAATATTGTGAAACTTGTCAAAACTTAAAAATCAAATCATATAAGGCATTAATATAGAATTTAAAAATTTTGATAAAATTATGAAATTTTATATATAAAAAAATAAAATTTATGATGTCGAGATGTCAAGAAGGAAATCGATTTAGACCCTAAGGATAAAAAATTTGATATGAAATAGGATATTTTAGGGGGGGTACGGGGGGTACTACCAAGAAGGGGGGTACTACCAAGAAGGAGGGTACGGGGGGGGGTCGGGTGTCGGTCAGAACAAATATCTAAGAAAATAAATATTGTTTTAGAATTTAATTCAGATTTTATGAGTAGTTCATATATTTATATTTATTTAAATCAAAAATTATACCATTCAAACAAAATAATTGACGGTATTCTCTTAGAGATAAAACCGTAAAGTACAAAAAACAAACTAAGAAACAATTATTTAAATATTTCTTTAAAAACTCAAAAAGTAATTTGTGATAAAATTTTAATTAAATATATTAGTATAATAATTTACAAGTAAAAAATTAAAAGTATAAAATTACAACTCGCATTAAATACATTTAGTTTTTATAAGATAAATTTATGACAATTAATAAAATATAGAATATTTTAGCATTCAAGAATATTACTTTTATTTAAAATAAATATACTATCAATTAAAGCTAAAAATAAATTATTAAAATTAAAAATTGTCTAGTTAAAATATAGAAGGATGTTTCAATGAATTTATAGTGAATACTCGTATACTTTCATTATATAATATAAATTAGATTTTTTTAACTAATTCTTATAGCTAGGAATAAATAATATATTAATTAAAAGACTAATATCTTAATGTGGGCAATTTAATTATAAAATGGATCAGAAAACTACTATTGGTTCAAGAAACCATCTCTCAGGAATAAGAAAACAAATTAATAGTTCTTCAACTCCTCCAACTTTCTTAACGAACTTTGGTTTAATTTATTAACTATTGAATTATTTATATAAAAAATAGAATAACTTTTTATTTATTAGAATTAATTTTATGAAATATAATTAAGTTGTTTAAATGTCATATTATAAATATAAATATTGTTTTAATATGGTACTCTTGAAATGGCAAGAGATGTTAAATCAAAATTAAATATTAATTTATATTATATAAATATTGAAAGAATTTATCATTTAATTAATATATCAATTTCTTAATCATATTAATCCCATTGATAGCAATAAAATATTATAAATTATCATTTAAAGCCCCATTTGTCATTTAAGAATGAAGATTAGGAGATAAGAACAATTAAATTAAAATATAATAATTATTGGCGTAAATTAATAATGTTTGAGCTAATCATTAATACCATTGGCTCAATTAATTGTCTCTATAAAATAAACCAATCAGTGCGCGTAAATTTGATTTTAGCCTAATTATTATTAATTTACGCCAATAATAATTATATTTTAGTTTAATTTTTCTTATCTCCTAATTTTCAATTTTAAATGACTAATGGGATTTTATGTAAAATAAAAATGAGAATAATAGAATTGCTTAAATATTATTTTTTAATTATAAATTTTTAATAAATTAGCGAATTTAAATTCGATTTTTAGGAATATGTTATGGTAAATGATTATTGAGATTTCAATTATATTATCATTTACCATTTCATATGAATTCATACAATAATAAAAAATGATTTATAGTTAATTTAAATAATAAAATAATAAATAAGCATCTTTATTAATTTATTAATTTTTTATTACTGATTAAAAAAACAATTTTAGAAGCAATATAGTTTAGTTATTAAATGTTCAATTTTGTGATCATTAATATTAAATAACACTTTCTAATTTTAATTATTCAATTATATAATAAATCTTAATTTATTTACAACTTAAGAGAAATATTCCCTTAATTGCAATGAGCTAAGGTCCTTAGTTTACATTCCCAATCTTGAATTCAGGTTTTCATGAATGTAGATTTCTTCTACAAAATCTAAAAACGGTTATAACTTAATTATAAAAACTGGATAAATTTGATATTACAGAATTAAAGTTTGTATCTATATTATTATATCTATTTTATTATTTAATTCTAGGTTAAAAATCTTCTAAGATTGTAGCTATTATCCATTAAAATTAAATCTCTATTTTTAAATCTTAAGCAACAATTAAAAATATTTTTATTCATATGTGTCCAAATTTTTCATTTTTTTAGTTTTAGATTTGATATTGGGTGCCTAAAGTAAAAATGTAATGATCAAATTTAAATTTCTTTATCTTCCTGGCTTTTCTCATAGTGTAAATTAATCTGCGTTGACAGTATTTTGTCTGATTATAATCATTTTTACCTTGGATATCAATTTCTTTGATATGAATTTGTACACAGAGATTTCAATTGTAAATGTCTCATGTCTTTTTAGTTTTTCACTCTGAGAATCACTTTTTTATTAAGGTATTGCAGATGTGTTTAGCGTATAAAAGGATACGGATGATTTTAATCAGATAAATGTTGTCCAACGTAAACTAACTTACAGCTTAGAAAAGCCAAAGATAAAGTAATTTAGATTTGATAATTTACATTTTTGTAGTCGGCACATAATAACGAATCTATAATTTAAACACGTTATTGTTTTGTCTATTTATCGTAAATAATTTTTATTTAAATGGCAAATTTTAGAAACAAAGGATTAGTATTGTAGGAATACATTTGATTTGGGAAAATAAATAATAAATTAATTAAATAAATATTAAATTCGTGGCAGTTAACTTTCTGGAAACCTTGACAATATGGTACTTGTTTGAAAGAGAATTAAAAATCAGCTGGACTTTACTATAGGCAGTACCCCTCTATCTCATCCCCAGAGCGAGATAAATTGAGTTTAATTTTGACATTAAAATCAACTAAACAAATCATCAAAAATTAAACTCAATTTATCTTGCTCTGGGGATGAGATAGAGGGGTACTGCCAATAGTAAAGTCCAGCTGATTTTTAATTCTCTTTCAAACAAGTACCATATTGTCAAGGTTTCCAGAAAGTTAACTGCCACGAATTTAATATTTATTTAATTAATTTATTATTTATTTTCCCAAATCAAATGTATTCCTACAATAATGATTAGTTTTTGCATGTATTATACTTCAATTAAAGACATTATGTACAAAATTTTATTACCATTATAAGTTTTTGTAATCTGTGAGAGTTATGAATATTTAAATATTAACTATTGATCTGTATTTTTTCTAAGTTCATATTCTTATTTGTTTTTTCTTAAAATTAATTTTTAAAAATAGATACTGTATTTCGCATAATTAATATTTAGAAATAATTCAGAGTAGAAAGTTTATTCAATTAAAATGATCAATAAAGAAGATTTCAAATATAAGTTTCACCAATAATTTATCACTCAACATTCATATCAAATATCTCTGCTATCATAAGATAAAAATTATTGAGATTAAATTTTATAAAAATTCAGTATTTCTATTGAATAATCTTTCTTAATTTTTTTATTGAACTTAACATTATTTGATTATAGAAACATAATATGAAGGGCAATTAATTTCCGAACAGAAAAAGATTTAAATGCTAAGTTTATTAATTTTAATTCATGTAAAAAATTTATTTTCAAAAACATCAAAATAAAGATTCTATTTAAGAAATTACAAATTTAAGATGCCGATCTATGCAAAAAAAGTTTATAATTATAAATATTTAATTTTGCTTATTTTATTCTTACAAAACTTGAGTTCCTCTTTTTCTGTGGTTTGATTAATTCAAACTCAACATAATTAAGAAGATAATAAATTTGAATAATTTATTAATTCAAGCAAGAAAATAATAAAATATATTTTCTATCTTTCTAAAAATATTTAATTTGTTTTCAATTAATGTTTTATAAAATTTTTAATAAAAATAAAAGAATTCAAATTTTATTTTAATTTCTTTAAACAATACTTAAAATAACACTAATTATAAAAATAAAAATAATTAATATAATTATTTTAAAACATCTTTTGGTTTATTAGTTTGTAAAATAAAATAAGTTCATAATATTTTATAATTCAAATATAATTAAAATAATTTAAAACATAATAATTAATATAAATGAGAAGCTTCTTAAATTAATATTAAATATAATCAGGAAAATTACTAAAATAAATTATAAATATATATTATTAAAGCAAATTTAATCATACTAATTTATTATTTATGATGTTAGGATATCATAATCTGTGTTAATACCAAAAGAGTACATTTATGCATTTATAAATTAATTACTTTAATTCATTAAATAAAATTGATTTATATTGTATAGTTATAATTAAAAAAATATATTTAAAAAAATCCTATTCTCTTAAGGTTCATTAAAATAATAAATTAATAAATAACTATTATTGTAGGAATACATTTTATTTGGGAAATTATATAAAAAATTAATCAAAATAATAATTAGTGGTAGTTAACTTTCTGGAAACCTATGCGGTGTGTGCTTGCTCAAGAGATGTTAAAATTAAGTGGACTAGATAAACTATTGGCTGTAACCCCTCTATCGCATTACTGAAGCGAGATAAATTGACTTTAATTTTGGGATCAAATTCAATTAAAAAAATCACCAATAATCAAATTGAGCTATCTCGCTTCTGGGATGCGATAGTGGGGTACTGCCAATACTAATTTTCAGCTAATTTTAAATTCTCTTTCAAGCAAGTACATTATTGCTTAGGTATCAACAATTTAAAAGCCACGAATTATTATTTTGATTAATTTAATTATAATTTATTTCCCAAATTAAATATATTCCAACAATTTTGACTTATTGAGTTGTTGTAGTTTTATTTCTAATAAAAATATTTAAACATCGAATAATTAATATAAATATTTTCAAAAATATTATATTTTTGATTTCTTCTTTGCTGTTCATCAAAAAATCAAATTTATTCATGAAATAAAAATTTATCATAAATTTTTTAATTAAAAATTTACTTAAATTAATCACTAAACGAAACATAAAAATATCATTTATTAAAATTAATATGGATTGAGAAACAATCAATGGCTAAAGATCAAAACCTCTCTGAATTTATTATCATTTTTAGATATTAAACATAGAGTAAGTATTAGCTTAACTCATTTATCTTTTGAAAAAAAGATTTCTTTCACATTTTATTAAGCTTTTTCTCAAATTATTTTTTTATTATATTCTGTTATTAGGTTTAGTTCATCTTGATAGGGTTCTTTATCTACTCGCAATATATTTGATTGAAGTTGAGAATTAAAAAAGCACTAGTAAAATAAAAAAATTATTGAAATATTACAACATAAAGTTTCATTAGCAAAAAACAGCTTGAAAATCTATATATTTTTATATAAAATAATCCCTAATTAATATCTAAGTGTTATAAATTTATCTACGAATTCAGTAAAGTTCGATATTTGTTTCATTTTTATCACAATTATCACATTTGACTTAGTTATTTATATTTATTGGTAGTCTATCTATACTTAGATTTTTATTTTTAAATTTTGTTTTCTATTTCATTTATAGTTGATATTAATAAAAATAAAAAATTAAAGAATGAATATTTAAAGCTTTGTAATTATCTAACATTATCAAGTAAAAATTGATATTTATTAAAAAAATATAGTATAAGATAAAAAGTTCGTATTTTTTTCAAATTCATTAAAAGGTTAATTCTCATTTTATAATAAAGTTAAATTATTTTTAGGAAGCACTCACTTATTTTACCAATTATATAAAAAATTAAGTTTATATATTTTATTAAAATTTTTAGTATTAAGAGTTTTTAATTGTAAAATTATTTTTCTTTGATTAGGAATAAATTTGATTTTCAGTAAAATTTTAAATTAAGTAATTCATAATATGTTAAGAAGACATTTTCTCTACTAACCCAATAAGTCTCCAACTATAATTTCCAAATTAAAACACTTTTAAACATCATAAGGGTTTTGAGTGAGAGAGAACAGATGGCATACTTCGCTTTAAGAGCAGCTTTTTGACTTATTGTTTAGTGCTCTTTTATCAATCATTGTAAATATCACATCCATAGTTAAGGAGCTTGTTATTTTGGTCTCATTAAATTAATAACTCAACCCCTGACAAATTCATACAAATCAAAGTATAGAGGGTTTTGGGGTTTTTAATTTAGTTTGAAATACAAGGAAAATGACATATGTATAACTTCATGTAACTATAAAATTACTTTTTTAAAATGATTTGGAAGTCTATTTTTGTGTTTGTTATTTTTATTGTTTAAAATTAATTCTAAAAATCAATCTATTTAGAAAATAATGAAACAAAAAATGAGATTATTTGCTTAGATTTTTATTGATAACACAAAACATCAAGTTGATAAAGAATAAAAATTTAATTTACTTACTCAACTAATTTGAATAGGAAGATCTTTTCATTTATAGTA
Source organism: Oxytricha trifallax (assembly GCA_000711775.1). Lineage (NCBI taxonomy): Eukaryota > Ciliophora > Spirotrichea > Sporadotrichida > Oxytrichidae > Oxytricha > Oxytricha trifallax. Next base: position 10,423 of record ARYC01008869.1, read on the forward strand.
TAAATCAGATTATTATGGCTCATATTTTAACATAATTCAAACTTAATTGAACTTATCAATCAATGATTAAATAGTTTAAAAAATTTAGAGAATCATTTTAATTTTAATAATGATTATCTCTTGGCAAAAGGTTTTTAGTAATAAATCTTAATAAATTTATTATTTTATTCATTATTCATAATAATTATTAAGTCCTGAAAAAAATTAAAACGTAAATCTATTTTATTTACTAAATTTGAATTCTAAATAGAAATATTAAAACTAATAATTTAATATCATGCAATAATTTAATTTTAATCATTATATTTTTCTAACTTAAATGATCTTTATAAGTTTAATATAAAATTTTAATATTAGAATGGACATTCACATTGTTGATCTAAAGTTTTGATTTGAAAATTTTGTGATCTATTAGTAAATTTTGCCAAGATTAATAGTTTTAAATAATTTTATAATAGTTCTATTTTGAATTATTATTAAAATGCTTTGTGGTTCAATTTTTGAACATATTATAATATAATAAGCTTTGTTATTTGGTTTTATCATTAATTCTAATATAAAATTAAAATCTAATGCCTTGTATGATTTAAATTGGTTATGGATTATTGTCTCTTTGTTAAGATTAAATATTATATAATTGTTGTTTTTAATATTTAGCCAAGTATTAATTGATTTTCATTGAGTATAAATATTTGCTTAATTATATTTATATAAATATCAATTTAAAAGTAACTTAATTTGCAAGCATCATAGAAATATAACTATTTCATTTTTTAATGTTTTATAAATAAGTTTACATATAAATATGAATATATTCAAAACCCCAAAACCCCTTAATGAGGTTTATAAGTGCTTTTATTTGTAGGGAATTTGTTGGGTTGGGGTTATTAATAGGTTTCAATGTGAAATTTATAGTAAATGTATTTAATTTAATCACTCAAAATGTACTTTTGGATCATGTGGGAAAGGTCTGAAGTTTATCTTCCTTAAACACAATTCTATCTGCTCTATTGAATGTCTGATCTTGAGTTTGGTTTAATTATTATTGACTCTGCCATTTATTTTATTGATTGAGATACTCTTGTTTTTTCAATAAATTGCTATATTCTATGTTTAGCATCCTTCTCGCATCTTGTAGAGTAGTATTCATTGCGAGGCATATCGCACTCTATTATTATTGCTGCTAAAGCCCACACATCCCACTAAAAGTCTCCATCTCTCCAGTCTTCTCTTTCTGGATAGTACCCTTGAGTCCCCATTACAGTTCCAAGCCTTGATACTTCCACTCTTTAGGCTCTGTTGAAATCAATTATTGATACTATTACAGGTGAGAAGTTTATCATTATATTTTCTGGCTTCAAATCTCTGTGAACAAACCCTAACTTATGAAGCTCTTTAATACCTTATACGGTCTGAGTTGCTATTTATCCAAGCTACTTATGATTCCTTTAATCTGTAATGAAATTTCTTAGGGTCATTTTATTTAGTGGTAGTCTGAAAGCAACAAGATTCTTGGCAAAAAGAACAGCATCTAACTTGATCAAATAACTACACTCTTCAAACTTTGCTTGAGTGAGTACCTGATACTCATTTGTAAACTCCATTTAATATTTTTCATCACTTAATAGATAGTTTAAGGAATACACCTTGTATGCATATTGTTGATCATTGATAACTTTCTTATCAAAGAAGTTTTCTAATATAAGGTAGCTTTAAAGTGAAGTGACTAGGTCAATTTAGGCAAGAACAGGAATCTTATTATATTGAATTTAAATCATGATCTTTGTGATTTCAGATGCAGTTAGGTTGCGTGATTTCCTCACATATTCTGATTCACTAGCTTGTTTATGCTCTACCACTTTCGAAGAATCTCTTGCTTTTCTTTTGATTAGTAGCTTCAATTCATCTTCATGCTTTTCAATCTCTAAATCTTTCTTGTGAGCTTTTAAAAGATGCTTCCTTAAATCTCTTGAATAAGCATACTGCTCATGGCACTCGAAGCAATCATACTTTCCGTCAATTTTATCGTACTTTAAGAAAACAGTTGGTTTGGCTTCTCTATGCTCTTTCATATGCCTATACCAGCTAGATTTATGAGCGAAGTCTCTTTCACACTTCGCACAAAAGTAGACTTCTACTTCTTCAGTTTGCATAGGAATTTCATTAATACCTATCTCTTCCTCTATGTCTCCCACACATTTGTTTGCCATTTATATTCTATTATTAATTTCTAATTTAATAACAGAGACTTCAAGTGATAACTCTGGTAGTTCCTTATGAGAGTTCTTCTCACAGCTATCGCACTTTTTATTGACGCCAAAGGTAAGTCTCATTTAGTTTGATGGAAGTGCTGTTGTTTTCTTAAAATGTTAGCGCTCATATTTAAATTTGAATTTAAAATTATAAAACTGCATCTATAACTCAGAGCTCATAAGAGAGCTTTGCAAACCTATAAGTTTGAAGGGAGGTTTTTAGAGTATTAGAGGAGAATAATGAGCACTATCAGACAAACCAGCTCTAAATCTGGGTGAGAAAATAACCATTTTTACTTTCAATAATAAGTTGATTATAGCACGTACCAATTTAGGAGGTGCTCCTAATTAAATACTAGCATTTTAGGAGCTGCTCCTAATTAAGTACGTTCCATTTTAAATTTAAAAATATGGAATCATATCAGTAGAAATTGATATCAATACCTCAAGTTTGAAACCAGTTCTCAAAACTTTCTCCATATCCTACTAGAGTTGACCTCCTATAGGATGCCCATATTTAATAGTAAATTTTACAGAGGTATATAATTTAAATAAATAAACTTAACTTTGAATATCATTTCTTAGATCTGTAAACAAGATGGAATCAATGAATGATGCAATGAAAAGAGTGTAAGCACAAGAATTGATTCAAAGATTTAGAAGCAAGGAGGATTTGCACCGCTATCTGGTGCAGCAAGGTAATGGACTCATTAGTAACTCATCTTGATTATGTAGTTGGTTTGTTCTTGCCAACGATGGAAGGTACTAAAACTTCATTTCTAAGAGCGATACTCTGCGAATAGAAGAAAGCATTGAAAGCTTAAGATGAAAAGTTTGCAGAGATTCCAAGCTATCCAGAAATCTCAGTGACTTACTTATATGATGATGATGATATGAACGACCCAGAGGTTTCGCAGTACCTGCGTACAAAGAAGCAGTTGCCAAATAAACTACCTGAAAGAAAGTATTTCTTTGGTATACTTGCGACAATTAAAGGTGATTACTTGAAAGAAATTATTCAAGAATCTCATAAGAAAAGGTACAGCATCTCTTCAGAAGATAAGGACAAACAAGGGATCAAGATAAGTGAGAGCTAGCTATCAGAGCTAGAATCACCCTTATACTTCAGGTAAATTTGTAGTTTAAATCTTTAGATAAATCTGGTACTGGCATCTTCTTGATGAAGGAATAGAGCAAGCTTCACAGAGAGTGAAAGTCGCAGACAAAGAGGCTTTTTTTTCAAATGTTTAGCCTCCAGAGTCAATGAACGTAGATGCTGGAGCTGGTTACAAGAGAAGAAATCTAGGGGAGGAGAGCAGCAGGAGGAAGAAAAGAAAAAGAAGCCAGCTTCTACTCAAGAATTTTAAATGTGACTTGAATATTCACTAACTTAACTCCAATACTTATTAATATACATTCACTCTCCCTTCTTTAGCACACTTTTAAGTGAACTAATAATATACTCTCTTCGCTGAACTTTTAATAAAGTCTACTGTATCGATAGGTAGGTCATGCATCAAGTGGTATAGCAGCAGTTTCTTGGAATGACCTTTTAATATACCCCAGTAGAACTCAATTGAATTAAACTATGGACTGTAAGGTACGTTGAACACCGACGTTATTCTAAGTTGTTCATAACTCTTCCTTGTTTCTTTAGTCTTATGAACAGAAAGATTATCAACGAATAGTATAATCTCTTATTCAGGGTACTTCTCTCTCAGCTGCTCTAAGAACTTAATATACTGCTCTGTCTTAATAGAGCGAGGATGAATAACATAAGTTTCTAAACCAGCATCCTCGCTAATACCTCCAAGAATTGCCATTGTTTATACCTTGACTTTCTAGTCATATACTTCTATATTACTATGCCTCTTATACCAAGACTTCTAGATGAAAGTGTTGAAGGTAAACACAGCCTCGTCAGCATGTATAAACTTAATATTATTCTATTAGGCTCTCTGCATTTAATTATAAATATAATTTAAGTTGTTGTTGTAAAATGGCAGAGTGAAATCAATCACTCTCTTGATACGATTCAAACCTTTGTAAGAGATACCATTTCGTTTATAGATGTTGACTATAGAATAAACAGAGATCTTCAACTGAGGGAATTGGCGATGAAATATAGTAGCTCGTCGGTCTAAAGAGAAGTGAGTCCAATACTTCAAAGTTTTCTTATTAATAAGATAGTTAATATGCTTCTATAGAAACTTTGACTACTTCTTAAGCTTAGAATTTAGCTACTTTTGCTTTAAATATAGTGCTATAAGACAGTGATAGCGAACAGTTGACAGACTTCGCTTTAAGAATAGCGCAATAGACTTATAGTTTAGTACTGGTTTGATTTACTCAATGTTTATATCACATCCATATCACAGTTTAAACACTAAATCTATATACTCTTCATCATAAATAGAATGCAAAAGCTTGCTATTTTTGTCTCGCATTTAATTAATAACCTCAAAGCCTATCAAATTCCCTACAAATCAAAGAACTTATAAACCTCAATAAGGTGTTTTTGGGTTTTGATTATCTCTTTTTCAAATTCAAGTTATACAATTTGATTAGAGTCTGCCTAAGTTTTATTAGAATTTTTAAGTTTATTGAGAAATTATTATTTGCTATTGAGTGATTGTTAATTTTTTATTTCCTACTTTTCAAGAACTGTGACTCTTCAGTTTACTATATTAATATTGCTATTAATATTTTCCATTTTACAGTCTTATTCTTGATTTTTTGTATTTAATAGACTAGAATTAAACATTTTTTAGTACAGTCGTTTTTATAACTACTCAAGCTTTCAGTGTTTCTTAAGTAGCTTCTTCATATTAATTTTATTGTTGATTATTTTTTATTAGAGCAGAGCCAAATTCTCGTCAATTCTTTAGTTTAGAATTTAATTTAACTCTTGAACTCGCTTAGTATGAGTTGTAAGTTATTCTTATAATTTAATTTAACTCTTGAACTCGTTTAGTAGGAGTTGCAAGTTATTCTTATGAAGCAATTCCAATATTAGGGAAGCATTCTTAATATCGTGAACAAATAATTTAAAAGCATCTAATATTTTCATTTATTCCTTTATCTTACTTACTATTGTGTTTAGCAAACATCAATAGCTTTATAATTATTTTATAATTATTCTAATCTTTTTATAAACTTTATCTAATTTTTGATTAATTTTTTCAAATATTTTTGTTTCTAAAACTTTCGTAATTTTAACCAATCATCTGTCATCCATATCTATTATATCATAAAATTGTCATTTTAATGTGATTTATTACGATTATTTCTTCCATATTGTCAAAGTTGAGAAAACCTCCATTTTATAGAGTTTGAGATTTATCATTTTCTTATGTTTCTATTTGGAGATTAAAGATTCAATGTAAAGATTTGTTCTCTTAATTCTCTGCTTCTCCTATTCAGATGAGCTAAAGTTTTTATTACTTTCTAGCTTATAAACATTTAGGGTTTAATAATTTATTCTATGTGCTAACTACCATTTTTTAATTTGGATATCGTTTTCTCCGGATTTATTAAATTAATTATAATTTTTTCAATTATTCAATTAAGCAAGCAATCAATTCTTATGTGTATTAGATGAATTTGTACCAAACCTTTTCATGAGTTTTATTTTGAAAGTCTTTTTCATGAATATATATTAATAAATGTACACAAATATTTTATTCTTTGTCTCCTCTTTCTTCAATTAATGAGCTTTCTTTCATTCAAAGCTCATCTTTTTAAATTAAAAGGTAATATATATTTTTAAGCAAGAAAAATTCTCAACCACGACTTATTCATAAAAATAAAGCTATTAAATATGTTTAACGATTTATGATTGAAAAGGAATGTAAAAATAATAAAAATTAAATGTAATTTTTAATTTTTATTAATCTAAATATTTATTAAAAATTTTTTAGAGTTTAATTTATTAAATATACAGTTTATACTGATTTCTAATTATTAAATTTTTTATAATTTCTTTTTCTTATTTAAGACTTTGACGGCAATAATAATAATGTATAAAGACTTATTTAATAAAAATAATATTCGAGTTAATGGGAATATTAAATGGAAAATATTTAATAGTTGGGAATAAAATAAAAATATAATAATGATTCCTTTTTCTTTATTAAAATAATGAATAAATACTTATAAAATCACAGTTTTTTGTTTCTTTAAAAATTAATAATTAATTGAGGAAATAAATCTTTAATAGAAATGAAAAAAAATATGATGAATTAGTAATATTACATCTATTAATTAATTTATATTCTTTCCTTATCTAAAGGAGGTATATGCTAAAATTTTTTTAAAAATCATAAAAATTAATAAAACAATAAATTGAATAATCATAATATATTTTATTATAATATAAATTTATTAATATATTTAAATATATTGTATTTATAATTAAAATTAAAATTTTATAATAAATAAATAAATTATTGAAGTAATACTAAAAAAAAAGATTAATCAAACTTTTTTTTTTTTTAGAATATTAGAAACAAGAAATAATAAATTTAGTTATTTTGTTATTATATTTATAGAACAAATGCTTTAAAATTTTAATAATCTCATTATAAAGTTATTTGTAATTAAATTAGAAAGTTATAAGGATAGGGCGACCCACAGGGGCCCGAGGCTGGAGACTTTCTGATAGAGCTTTCTACTACACTAAGGCCTACCGAGGGCAGGTAGGGGGTTGCTGGGCGCAACGCATTATGGGCCAGTTGGCGACGTTCAATCTGTCAGATCCTAGACTCCTCGAGTCGTCTGTACGCTAAGGATTTCCCTGCATAGATGAGCTTTCCTGGCTTGAGATCAGTTTCCTAGGTAATAGGGAGCAGGATGAAGGTACGCTCTGCCTTCGAAAGTGAGAAGACGGAACCATTGAAGCCAACGATAAGGATTCTTCTCCCACACCGGGTTAGGATACTGAAGCTACCACAGCGAAAGGACAGGGATTATGTTTCCCAGCAGCGGTGGGACCAGTAAGCGTTTTTCTCCACCTTCTATCACCGAATTGGATCTCACAAGCTCTGTCGTGGTGACATCTTAATTTTGGGAGAAGACTAGGTAATAGCGAGATTGGTTTTTTTGGAGTTTTCTACTTTACGACTGCCACGTCACAGAAGTTTGCCATGTCAACTCACTCAGATATGTCTTCGTCACGACTAAAATGATGGTTTGATTTTAGTATTAAACAGTGATATGTTAAATTTATTTGATTTTAAATCATTAATCATCAAGTTATTTGTAAGGGTAAAAATGATGAATTTAATCTGAGATTAATTAATTAAGCCATCTAAAAATTTAATGTTGCAAGTAAAGGTAAATATTTATTTAATTCATTGCTTAAGAACCATAGCCTAGTACAAATTTCTTGTTGCTTAACATATCAGAGAGTGGCATGAACATCATTATTCTCATATACCAGATGAGTTTACATGGCACGAGTCTAGCTTAAAAGGCAATTAGGAAGAGATTGAAGGTGGTGCAGGTCATTTAAAAGTGAGAAGATAGAATCAGAAAAGGTAATGATACAATATTTTTTTATAAAAAATTCAAGGCTAAAAAGCAAATAATTCGAAATGGATAGAGATTACATTATTTGCTTCCCTGAGAGTGTTAAGTGCATTTAACTGTCCCTCCCTCGTTCGAAAATCCTGCGAGCTCTGCTTTTAACATACTTTACTTTCCTAGTTTGAAACCATTTTTTAGATTAAAATGCGAGATGGTTCTTTGAGATTTTTGTTTTTATACCTACCACATTATGTTTAGGCATGTAAACTTACTTAATGATATAAATTTAATTATATAATAAATTAGTTAAAAAAATCTGATAAGCTAAAATAATTAAGAATTTTCATCAGCTCCTTTTTATAATAAAGTTTTATGATTATGAATATCTTTTAATTTATAAATATTTTAATATGGGTCTATAACTCGTAAGAAGTGAGGATGGAATATTTCTTAAGTTTTTTATAAACATAGATTTTAAAATTTTTTTTAATTATCTTCAAAAATTATTTAGTAAAATAACTAAAATCAATATAATGTAAAAATACATTCGAAATTTGGAAATTAAATCTATTTAAATTTATAATTAATCAAAATCTTGGCAGTTAAAGTTGGACACTTTAAACAATCTTAGCTCATTCGATAGGGAATACAAGATTAGCTGGACTTTATTATTGGCGGTACTATTTTATCGCATCCCTCAAGAGAGATAACTTGAGTTTAATGTGGAGGTAAAATTTAATGAATTTAGATGAGTTTTATAAAAGTCGAGTTATCTCGTTCCAGTGATGCGATAAAATAGTACCCCCAATAGTAAAGTCCAGCTAATTTTGAATTCCCTATCGAATGAGCCCAAGATCGTTTAAATTGTCTAACTTTAACAGCCATAATTTGATTAATTATAAATTTAATTTCCCAATTTTAAATGTATTTCTACAATAATATTTTAATTATATTATTTGGAAAAAAAGTTCTTTTAATTATTTTAAGCATGGTTTTTAGAAGATATTTTCCACACTTAATCTCTAAAATCTATGAATTAATTAATTTATACATAATGATTATTTTATTTTTTTTTATTAAGATTAGCAAAATAATAGAGATGACTTATATTTCGTAAAATCCCTTTATTAGAATAATGTTATATAACAGATATATAGTAACTTTTATATTGAAGTTTATATTTGAATATATTAATAATTATTATATTTTATTTAAAATACTAAAAATAATATACTTTGAAAATTTTATAACTTTGTTTTAATTTATTTATTATAATTAAGGAATATAGTTTAACAATTAATATAAATTTATTTTTTAAATTGATGTATTATTAAGTAAAAATACAATCTATTGCTGACCATAAAAATAAAATATTATATAAAGGCAAAGCCTGTATCCATTAAAAAAACATTAATATTACTCTATTTTAAGTTTTTAATGATAATTAATTAAATTAAATCTAAAGATATAATTATATTAATTAAATATTATTTTAATTTAACAAATACTTCATAATAAATTATAATTATATTTTACTTTCAAATATTTTTAGTTAAATAAATTTAATTGTTGATAAAATGCAAAAGATTTAGTAATTATAAAAAATGTTATTTTAAACATAACTGACATTTAATTTAATTAATAAAAAGCATTTATAATTTATTTAGATAAAATGAAAATATTCAAAACGTAGTTGCAAATTTATGTTTTACAATTACAAACTGCTTATTTTTTTATTAGTGTTTATTTTTTGTTGAATTCTGTTTTTCAGGCAAAGAGATAATCCCCAATCATCTTAAAAATTTATAAAATACAAACTGAATATTTGCTAACTAAAAAATTTAGATTATTACATGAACAAATTAAAGATTTAAAAAAAACAGTTATATTTTATCAAAGAATATGAAAGTCAACAAAGTATAAACTTGTAAAATTATTAATTCTATTCAAATGTTGAAAATGAAATAAATACCACAATTTTACTTACTATATGGCTGAAATATTTTTATTCACACTAACTATTGTAGGAATACAATCGAAATTGGGAAATTATAATTAAATAAATCAAAATTAATTAAAATTAGTGGCAGTTAAAGTTGGACAATTTAAACGATCTTGGGCTCACTCGATAAAGAATTCAAAATTAGCTGGACTTTATTATTGGCGGTACTATTTTATCGCATCCCTGAAGCGAAATAACTTCACTTTAATGTGAGGGTATAATTTAATGATTCAATGACGTTTAATTAAATTCAAGTTATCTCGCTTCTACGATGAGATAGAGGGGTACCGCCAATCAAAACCCCAAAACCCCTTAATGAGGTTTATAAGTGCTTTGATTTGTAAGGAATTTGTTAGGGGTTGGGGTTATTAATAG